>JAPZAG010000481.1:0-51423 GCA_027475135.1 Bactrocera correcta
CTTAAATACTGCCGTTATGGGCTTTTGTAACTTCAGTAAGATAAAGAGCGTTATTTACTCAAATATGTTAAACTAATGATTTGAAGCATTTCGATATCGATTGCTAAATGTGTATGTACAACAAAATCGACTTTATACCTAAATATAAGATAACGGAAATCATATAAATATACTGCTGTTATGGCTTTATGTAAACTTCAGTAAGATAAAGAGGGTTAATTAACTTAAGTATGTTAAACTTATGATTTGAAGCATTTCGATATCGATTGCTAAATGCGTATATACAAGAAAATTGACTTAATACCTAAATATAAGATTACGGAACTCTTCCAAATGCACTGCCGTTATGCCGTTAAGGCTTTTGTAGACTTCAGTAAGATAAAGAGCGTTTATTAACTTAAATATGTTACACTATTGATTTGAAGCATTTCGGTATCGATTGCTAAATGCGTATATACAAGAAAATTGAATTTATACCTATATATAAGATTACGGAATTCTTCTACATGCACTGTCGTTATGCCGTTAAGGCTTTTGTAGACTTCAGTAAGATAAAGACGGATAATTAACTTAAATATGTTAAACTACTGATTTGAAGTATTTCGATTTCAATTGCAAAATGTGTATATACAAGAAAATCGACTTTATGCCTAAATATAAGTCTACGGCATCCTTCCAAATGCCCTGCCGTTATGGCTTTATGTCAACTTCAGTTCGCTAAAGGAGGTTTATTAACTTAAATATGTTAAACCAGTTATCTGAAGCATTTCAATATCGATTGCGAAATATATATATACAAGAAAGTCGACTTTATACCTAAATATAAGATTACGGAATTCATCCACATGTACTGTCGTTATGCCGCCGTGGCTATATGCCAACTTCAGATCGTTAAAAAAGGTTTATTAACTTAAATATGTTAAGCTAATGAGTTGAAGCATCTCGATATCGATTGCTAAATGTGTTTATACAACAAAATCGACTTTATACCTAAATATAAGATAACGGAATTCTTCTAAATGCACTGCCGTTATGCCGCCATGGCTTTACATCAACTTCAATGCGTTAAAGAAGGTTTATTAACTTAAATATGTTAAACTAATGGTTTGAAGCATTTCGATATCGATTGCTATATGTATATATACAAGAAAATCAAATTTATACCTAAATATAAGATAACAGAAATCTTCTAAATGCACTGCCGTAATGCCGCCATGGCTTTATGCCAACTTCAATACGTTCAAGAAGGTCAACTAACTTATATATGTTAAACTAATGATTTGAAGCATTTCGATATCGATTGCTAAATGTGTATATACAAGAAAATCGACTTTATACCTTAGTATAAGATAACGGAGTTCTTCTAAAGAAGCTTTATTAACTTAAGTATGTTAAACTATTGATTTAAAGCATTTCGATATCGATTGCTAAATGAGTATATACAAGAAAATCGACTTTATACCTAAATATAAGATTACGGAATTCTTCCAAATGCACTGCCGTTATACCGTTATGGCTTTATGTAAACTTCAGTAAGATAAAGAAGGTTAATTAACTTAAATATGCTAAACCAGTTATTTGAAGCATTTCGATATCGATTGCAAAATGTGTATATACAAGAAAATCGACTTTATACCTAAATATAAGATTACGGAATTCTTCCAAATGCACTGCCGTTATGGCTTTATATCAACTTCAATACGTTAAAGATGGTTAATTATCTTAAATATGTTAAACTAATGATTTGAAGCATTTCGATATCGCTTGCTAAATGAGTATATACAAGAAAGTCGAGTTTATACCTAAATATAAGATAACGGAGTTCTTCTAAATGCAGTTCAGTTATACCTTTAAGGCTTTATATAGACTTCAGTGCGTTAAAGAAGGTTAATTAACTTAAATATGTTAAACTAACGAGTTGAAGCATTTCGATATCGCTTGCTAAATGTGTATTTACAAGAAAATCGAATTTATACCTTAACATAAGATTACGGAATTCTTCCAAATGTACTGTCGTTATGGCTTTATATCAACTTCAATACGTTAAAGAAGGTTAATTAACTTAAATATGTTAAACTAATGATTTGAAGCATTTCGATATCGCTTGCTAAATGAGTATATACAAGAAAGTCGAGTTTATACCTAAATATAAGATAACGGAGTTCTTCTAAATGCAGTTCAGTTACACCGTTAAGGCTTTATATATACTTCAGTGCGTTAAAGAAGGTTTATTAACTTAAATATGTTAAACTAATGATTTGAAGCATTTCGATATCGATTGCTAAATGTGTATATACAAGAAAATCGACTTTATACCTAAATATAAGATTAGGGAATTCTTCTAAATGTACTGTCGTTAAGCCGCCATGGCTTTGTATCAACATCAATACGTTAAAGAAGGTTAATTATTTTAAATATGTTAAACTAATAATTTGAAGAATTTCGATATCGATTGCTAAATGCGTATATACAACAAATTCGGCTTTATATCTAAATATAAGATTACGGAATTCTTCGAAATACACTGCCGTTATGCCGTTATACCAAAATATAAGAATACGGAATTCTTCCAAATGTACTGTCGTTATGGCTTTATATCAACTTCAATACGTTAAAGAAGGTTAATTTACTTAAATATGTTAAACTAATAAATTTTAAGCATTTCGATATCGCTTGCTAAATGAGTATATACAAGAAAGTCGAGTTTATACCTAAATATAAGATAACGGAGTTCTTCTAAATGCAGTTCAGTTATACCGTTAAGGCTTTATATAGACTTCAGTGCGTTAAAGAAGGTTAATTAACTTAAATATGTTAAACTAACGAGTTGAAGCATTTCGATATCGATTGCAAAATGTGTTCATACAACAAAATCGACTTTATACCTAAATATAAGATTACGGAATACTTCTAAATGCACTGCAGTTATACCGTTAAGGCTTTATGAAGACTTCTGTGCGTTAAAGAAGGTTTATTAACGTAAATATGTTAAGCTAATGATTTGAGCATTTCGATATCGATTGCTAAATGTATATGTACAAGAAAATCGATTTTATACCTAAATAAAAGCTTACGGAATTCACCCAAATATACTGCCGTTATGCCGCTATGGCTTTATGTAAACTTCAGTAAGATAAAGAAGGTTAATTAACCTAAATATGCTAAACCAGTTATTTGAAGCATTTCGATATCGATTGCTAAATGCGTATATACAACAAAATCGAATTTATACCTAAATATAAGATTACGGAATTCTTCTAAATGCACTGTCGTTAGGCCGCCATGGCTTTATATCACCTTCATTACGTTAAAGAAGGTTAATTATTTTAAATATGTTAAACTAATAATTTGAAGAATTTCGATATCGATTGCTAAATGCGTATATACAACAAATTCGGCTTTATATCTAAATATAAGATTACGGAATTCTTCAAAATACACTGCCGTTATGCCGTTATGGCTTTATATAAATTTCAGTACGTTAAAGAAGGTTTATTAACTTAAATATGTTAAACTTATAAGATGAAGCATTTCGATATCGATTGCTAAATGTGTATGTAGAATAAAATCGACTTTATACCTAAATATAAGATTACGGAATTCTGCCACATATACTGCCGTTATGTCGTCATGGCTTTATGTAAACTTCAGTAAGATAAAGAAAGTTAATTAACTTAAATATGCTAAACCAGTTATTTGAAGCATTTTGATATCGATTGAAAAATGTGTATATACAAAAAAATCGACTTTATACCTAAATATAAGATTACGGAATTCTTCCACATGTACTGTCGTTATGCCGCCATGGCTTTATATCACCTTCAATACATTAAGGAGGGTAAATTATTTTAAATATGTTAAACTAATGGTTTGAAGCATTTCGATATCGATTGCTAAATGTGTAAATACAAGAAAATCGACTTTATACCTAAATATAAAATTATAACATTACGGAATTCTTCTAAATGCACTGCCGTGATACCGTTAAGGCTTTATGTAGACTTCAGTAAGCTAAAAAATGTTTATTAACTTAATATGCTAAACTAATGATTTGAAGCATTTCAATATCGATAGCTTAATGTGTATATACAAGAAAATCGACTTTATACCTAAATATATGATTACGGAATTCTTCTACATGCACCGCCGTTATGCCGTCATGGCTATGTGCAAACCTCAGATCGTTTAAGAAGGTTTATCAACTTAAATATGTTAAACTAATGAGTTGAACCATCTCGATATCGATTGCTAAATGTGTATATACAAGAAAATCGACTTTATATCTAAATACAAGATTACGGAATTCATCGAAATACACTCCCGTTACGCCGTTATGGCTTTATATAAATTTCAGTTCGCTAAAGAAGGTTAATTTACTTAAATATGCTAAACTAATGATTTGAAGTATTTCGATATCGATTGCTAAATGTGTATATGCAAGAAAATCGACTTTATACATTAATATAAGATAACGGAATTATTCTAAATGCACTGCCGTTATGCCGCCATGGCTTTACGCCAACTTCTGTTCGTTAAAGAAGATTAATTAACTTAAGTATGTTAAACTAATGATTTGAAGATTTTCGATATCGATTGCTAAATGTGTATATACAAGAAAATCGACTTTATACCTAAATATAAGATTACGGAATTTTTCTACATGCACTGCCGTTATGCCGTCATGGCTATATGCAAACTTCAGATCGTTAAAGAAGGTTTAATAACTTCAATATGTTAAACTAATGATTTGAAGCAATTCGATATCGATTGCTTAATTTGTATATATAAGAAAATCGACTTTATACATAAATATAAGATTACGGAATTCTTTTAAATGCACTGCCGTTATGCCGCCATGGCTTTACGCCAACTTCTGTTCGTTAAAGAAGATTAAATTTAACTTAAATATGTTAAACTAATGATTTGAAGCATTTCGATATCGATTGCTAAATGTGTATATACAACAAAATCGACTTTTTCCCTTAATATAAGATTATGGAATTCATCCAAATGCACTGCCGTTATACCGTTATGGCTTTATGAAAACTTCAGTAAGATAAAGAAGGTTAGTTAACTTAAATATGTTAAACTAATGATTTGAAGCATTTCGATATCGATTGCTAAATGTGTATATGCAAGAAAATCGACTTTATACATTAATATAAGATAACGGAATTATTCTAGATGCACTGCCGTTATGCCGTTATGGATTTATGTTCAGTTCGTTAAAGAAGGTTTATTAACTTAAATATTTTAAAACCCAGTTATTTGAAGCATTTCGATATCGATAGCTATATGTGTATATAAAAGAAAATCAAATTTATATCTAAACATAAGATTACGGAATACTTCCGAATGCACTGTCGTTATGCCGCTATGGCTTTATATCACCTTCATTCGTTAAAGAAGGCTAATTAACTTAAAAATTTTAAACTAATGATTTACAGCATCTCGATATCGATTGCTAAATGTGTATATACAAGAAAATCGACTTTATACCTAAATATAACCTAACGGAATTCTTCTACATGCACTGCCATTATGCCGCCATGGCTTTATGCACACTTCATTTCCCATAAAGAAGGTTTATTAACTTAAATATGTTAAACTAATGAGTTGAAGCATCTCGATATCGATTGCTAAATATATATATACAAGAAAATCGACTTTATACCTAAATATAAGATTACGGAATTCTTCCAAATGCACTGTCGTTAACCGTTATGGCTTTATGTAAACTTCAGTAAGATAAATAAGGTTAATTAACTTAAATATGATAAACTAATGATTTGAAGCATTTCGATATCGATTGCTTAATGCGTATATACAACAAAATCGACTTTATACCTAAATATAAAATTACGGAATTCTTCTAAATGCACTGCTGTTATGCCGCCATTGCTTTATGCCAACTTCAGTTCGTTAAAGAAGGTTTATAAACTTAAATATTTTAAACCAATGATTTGAAGCATTTCGATATCGATTGCTATATGTATATATAAAAGAAAATCGACTTTATACCTAAATATAAGATTTCGGAATTCTTCTACATACACTGCCGTTATGCCGCCATGGCTTTACGCTAACTTCAGTGCGTTAAAGAAGCTTTATTAACTTAAATATATTAAACTAATGATTTGAAGCATTTCGATATCGATTGCTTAATGAGTATATACAAGAAAGTCGAATTTATACCTAAATATAAGATTAGGGAATTCTTCTAAATGCACTGTCGTTAGGCCGCCATGGCTTTACATCACCTTCATTTCTTTAAAGGGAAAGGGTTTAAATTTTTTTTAAATATGTTAAACTAATGATTTGAAGAATTTCGATATCGATTGCTAAATGCGTATATACAACAAATTCGGCTTTATATCTAAACATAAGATTACGGAATTCTTCGAAATACATTGCCGTTATGCCGTTATGGCTTTATATAAATTTCAGTACGTTAAAGAAGGTTTATTAACTTAAATATGTTAAACTTATGAGATGAAGCATTTCGATATCCATTGCTAAATGTGTATGTACAATAAAATCGACTTTATACCTAAATATAAGATTACGGAATTCTGCCACATATACTGTCGTTATGTCGTTATGGCTTTATGTAAACTTCAGTAAGATAAAGAAGATTAATTAACCTAAATATGCTAAACCAGTTATTTGAAGCATTTCGATATCGATTGCTAAATGCGTATATACAACAAAATCGAATTTATACCTAAATATAAGATTACGGAACTCTTCTAACTGCACTGTCGTTAGGCCGCCATGGCTTTATATCACCTTCATTACGTTAAAGAAGGTTAATTAACTTAAAAATGTTAAACTAATGATTCGAATATTTTCGATATCGATTGCAAAATGTGTAAATACAAGAAAATCGACTATATACCTAAATATAAGATTACGAAATTCTTCTAAATGCACTGTCGTTATGCCGCCATGGCTTTATATTACCTTCATTACGTTAAAGAAGGTTAATTAACTTAAATATGTTAAACTAATGATTTGAAGATTTTCGATATCGATTGCTAAATGTGTAGATACAAAAAAATCGACTATATACCTAAATATAAGATTACGAAATTCTTCTAAATGCACTCTCGTTATGCTGCCATGGCTTTATATCACCTTCATTAGGAAAAAGAAGGTTAATTAACTTAAATATGTTAAACTAATGATTTGAAGCATTTCGATATCGATTGCTAAATGAGTATATACAAGAAAATCGACTTTACACCTAAATTTAAGATTACGGAATTCTTCAAAATGCACTGATTTTATGCCGTTAAGGCTTTTGTAGACTTCGGTAAGATAAAGAGGGTTAATTAACTTAAATTGTTAAACTAATGATTCGAAGCATTTCGATATGGATTGCTAAATGAGTATATACAAAAAAATCGACTTTATACCTAAATAGAGGATTACGGAATTTTTCTACATGCACTGCCGTTATGCCGTTAAGGCTTTTGTAGACTTCAGTAAGATAAAGAGGGTTAATTATCTTAAATATGTTAAACTCATGATTTGAAGTATTTCGATGTCGATTGCTGAATGCGTATATACAACAAAATCGACTTAATACCTAAATATAAGATTACGGAACTCTTCCAAATGCACTGCCGTTATGCCGTTAAGGCTTTTGTAGACTTCAGTAAGAAAAAGAGGTTTAAATTTACTTAAATATGTTAAACAAATGATTTGAAGCATTTCGATATCCATTGCTAAATGTGTATGTACAAAAAAATCGATTTTATACCTAAGTAAAAGATTACGGAATTCACCCAAATATACTGCCGTTATGCCGTTATGGCTTTATGTAAACTTCAGTAAGAAAAAGAAGGTTAATTAACTTAAATATGTTAAACTAATGATTTGAAGCATTTCGTTATCGATTGCTATATGTGTATATACAAAAAAACCGACTTTATACCTAAATATAAGACTACGGACTTCTTCTAATTGCACTGCCGTTATGCCGCCATGGCTTTATACAACTTCAATACGTTAAAAAAGGGTTTAAATTTAAACTTAAATATGTTAAACTAATGATTTGAAGCATTTCGATATCGCTTGCTAAATGTGTACATACAAGAAAATCAAATTTATACCTAAATATAAGATAACGGAATTCTTCTAAATGCACTGCCGTTATCCCGTTAAGGCTTTATGTAGACTTAAGTAAGACAAAAAGGGTTAATTAACTTGAATACGTTAAACTAATGATTTGAAGCATTTCGATATCGATTGCTAAATGTGTATATACAAAAAAATCGGCTTTATCCCTAATTATAAGATTACGGAATTCTTCTAAATGCACTGCCGTTATGCCGCCATGGCTTTATGTTAACTTCAGTGCGTTAAAGAAGCTTTATTAACTTAAACGAACGTCTAGCCACAATCCGCATCAAAGCGAGGTTCTTCAACATATCGCTGATTTGCGCCCACGCCCCGAGGGGAGAGAAGGACGATGTGACCAAAGATGCCTTTTATGAGTGCTTGGAGCGCACTTATGAAGATGCCCCCGCCACGATGTCAAAATCGTGCTTGGCGACTTCAATGCCAGGGTGGGCAAAGAAGGTATCTTTGGCACTACGGTCGGTAAATTCAGCCTCCACGCGGAAACATCCCCAAATGGGCTGAGGCTGATCGACTTCGCCGGGGCCCGAAATATGGTTATCTGTAGCACTAGATACCAGCATAAGAAGATACATCAAGCTACCTGGCTGTCTCCAGATCGAAAAACCACCAACCAGATCGATCATGTTGTGATAGACGGAAGACACGTCTCCAGTGTTTTTGATGTGCGTGCGCTCCGAGGTCCTAACATCGACTCGGACCACTATATTGTTGCAGCCAAAATACGCACCCGCCTCTGTGCAGCAAAAAACGCACGCCAACAAACACAAGGATGGTTCGACGTCGAGAAGCTGCAATCACAACAGACAGCCGAACGTTTTTCTACTCGGCTTGCACTCCTACTCTCTGAGAGCACTCGTCAACAACTCGGTATAAGGGAACTGTGGGACGGCATTTCAAACTCCTTACGTACAGCTGCAACCGAAACCATTGGTTTTCGGAAAGTGCAGAAGAACAGCTGGTACGACGAGGAGTGCCGTGTCGCAGCGGAGAGAAAACAGACTGCCTACCTCGCAACGTTACGATCGACCACAACACGTGCGGGATGGGATAGATACCGAGAGTTGAAGAGGGAAGCGAGACGCATTTGTAGACAGAAAAAGAAAGAGGGCCCAAATGCGTGAGTACGAAGAGCTTGATAAGCTGGCCGACAGGGGTAATGCTCGAAAATTCTACGAAAAGATGCGGCGGCTTACAGAAGGTTTCAAGACCGGAGCATACTCTTGTAGAACCCCCAAAGGTGATCTAGTTACCGATGCCCAGAGCATACTTAAATTATGGAGGGAACACTTCTCCAGCCTGCTGAATGGCAGTGAACGCACAACACCAGGAGAAAGCGAACCCGATACCCCAATCGATGACGATGGAGCAGACGTTCCATTGCCCGACCATGAAGAAGTTCGAATAGCAATTGCCCCCCTGAAAAACAACAAAGCGGCAGGGGCCGATGGATTGCCGGCCGAGCTATTCAAACACGGCGGCGAAGAGCTGATAAGGTGCATGCATCAGCTTGTTTGCAAAATATGGTCGGACGAAAGTATGCCCAACGATTGGAATTTAAGTGTGCTATGCCCAATCCACAAAAAAGGAGACCCCACAATCTGCGCCAACTACCGTGGGATTAGCCTCCTCAATATCGCATATAAGGTTCTGTCGAGCGTATTGTGTGAAAGATTAAAGCCCACCGTCAACAAACTGATTGGACCTTATCAGTGTGGCTTTAGACCTGGTAAATCAACAACCGACCAGATATTCACGATGCGCCAAATCTTGGAAAAGACCCGTGAAAGGAGAAACGACACACACCACCTCTTCGTCGATTTCAAAGCTGCTTTCGACAGCACGAAAAGGAGCTGCCTTTATGCCGCGATGTCTGAATTTGGTATCCCCGCAAAACTAATACGGCTATGTAAACTGACGTTGAGCAACACAAAAAGCTCCGTCAGAATCGGGAAGGACCTCTCCGAGCCGTTCGATACCAAACGAGGTTTCAGACAAGGCGATTCCCTATCGTGCGACTTTTTCAACCTGCTTCTGGAGAAAATAGTTCGAGCTGCAGAACTTAACAGAGAGGGTACTATCTTTTATAAGAGTGTACAACTGCTGGCGTATGCCGATGATATTGATATCATCGGCCTCAACACCCGCGCCGTTAGTTCTGCATCCTCCAGACTGGACAAGGAAGCAAAAGAAATGGGTCTGGCAGTGAACGAGGGCAAGACGAAATATCTCCTGTCATCAAACAAACAGTCGTCGCACTCGCGACTTGGCACTCACGTCACTGTTGACAGTCATAACTTTGAAGTTGTAGATAATTTCGTCTATCTTGGAACCAGCGTAAACACCACCCAAAAATGTCAGCCTAGAAATCCAACGCAGGATAACTCTTGCCAACAGGTGCTACTTCGGACTAAATAGGCAATTGAGAAGCAAAGTCCTCTCTCGACAAACAAAAACCAAACTCTATAAGTCTCTCATAATTCCCGTCCTCCTATATGGTGCAGAGGCTTGGACGATGACAACAACCGATGAGTTGACGTTGCGAGTTTTCGAGAGAAAGGTTCTGCGAAAAATTTATGGTCCTTTGCGCGTTGGCCACGGCGAATATCGCATTCGATGGAACGATGAGCTGTACGAGATATACGACGACATTGACATAGTTCAGCGAATTAAAAGACAGCGGCTACGCTGGCTAGGTCATGTTGTCCGGATGGATGAAAACACTCCAGCTCTGAAAGTATTCGACGCAGTACCCGCCGCGGGAAGCAGAGGAAGAGGAAGACCTCCACTCTGGTGGAAGGACCAAGTAGAGAAGGACCTGGCCTCGCTTTGGGAAAATCCAATTGGCGCCACGTAGCGAAGAGAAGAAACGACTGGCGCGCTGTTGTTGACTCGGCTATAATCGCGTAAGCGGTGTCTACGCCAGTAAAGAAGAAGAAGAATGATTTGAAGCATTTCGATATCGATTGCTAAATGAGTATATACAACAAAATCGACTTTATACCTAAATATAAGATTACGGAATTCTTCTAAATGCACTGCAGTTATACCGTTAAGGCTTTATGAAGACTTCTGTGCGTTAAAGAAGGTTTTTTAACGTAAATATGTTAAACTAATGATTTGAAGCATGTCGGTATCGATTGCTAAATGCGTATATACAAGGAAATCGACTTTATACCTAAATATAAGATAACGTAATTCTTCTAAATGCACTGCCGTTATGCTGTAATGGCTGTATATAAATTTTAGTACGTTAAAGAAGGTTAATTTACACAAATACGCTAAGCTAATGATTTGAGCATTTCGATATCGATTGCTAAATGTATATGTACAAGAAAATCGATTTTATACCTAAATAAAAGCTTACGGAATTCACCCAAATATACAGCCGTTATGCCGTTATGGCTTTATGTAAACTTCAGTAAGATAAAGAAGGTTAATTAACCTAAATATGCTAAACCAGTTATTTGAAGCATTTCGATATCGATTGCTAAATGCGTATATACAACAAAATCGAATTTATACCTAAATATAAGATTACGGAATTCTTCTAAATGCACTGCCGTTAGGCCGCAATGGCTTTATATCACCTTCATTACGTTAAAGAAGGTTAATTATTTTAAATATGTTAAACTAATGATTTGAAGAATTTCGATATCGATTGCTAAATGCGTATATACAACAAATTCGGCTTTATATCTAAATATAATATTACGGAATTCTTCGAAATACACTGCCGTTATGCCGTTATGGCTTTATATAAATTTTAGTACGTTAAAGAAGGTTTATTAACTTAAATATGTTAAACTTATGAGATGAAGCATTTCGATATCGATTGCTAAATGTGTATGTACAATAAAATCGACTTTATACCTAAATATAAGATTACGGAATTCTGCAACATATACTGCCGTTATGTCGTAATGGCTTTATGTAAACTTCAGTAAGATAAAGAAAGTTAATTAACTTAAATATGCTAAACCAGTTATTTGAAGCATTTTGATATCGATTGCAAAATTTGTATATACAACAAAATCGACCTTATACCTAAATATAAGATTACGGAATTCTTCTACATGCACTGCCGTTATGCCGTCATGGCTATATGCAAACTTCAGATCGTTAAAGAAGGTTTAATAACTTCAATATGTTAAACTAATGAGTTGAAGCATTTCGATATCGATAGCTAAATGTGTATATACAAGAAAATCGACTTTATATCTAAATATAAGATGGCGGAATTCTTCTACATGCACTGCCGTTATGCCGTCATGGCTATATGCAAACTTCAGATCGTCAAAGAAGGTTTAATAACTTCAATATGTTAAACTAATGAGTTGAACCATCTCGATATCGATTGCTTAATGTGTAGATACAAGAAAATCGACTTTATACCTAAATATAAGATTACGGAAATCTTCTAAATGCACTGCCGTTATGCCCCCATGGCTTTACGCCAACTTCTGTTCGTTAAAGAAGATTAACTAACTTAAATATGTTAAACTAATGAATTGAAGCATTTCGATATCGATTGCTAACTGTGTATATATAAGAAAAACGACTTTATACATAAATATAAGATTACGGAATTTTTATAAATGCACTGCCGTTATGCCGCCAATGTTTTAAGCCAACTTGCGTTCGTTAAAGAAGGTTTATTAACTTAAATATGTTAAACTAATGATTTGAAGCATTTCGATATCGATAGCTATATGTGTATATACAAGAAAATCGACTTTATACCTAAATTAAAGATTACGGAATTCATCGAAATACACTCCCTTTATGCTACCATGGCTTTATATCACCTTCATTAGGGTAAAGAAGGTTAATTAACTTAAATATGTTAAACTAATGATTTGAAGATTTTCGATATCGATTGCTAAATGTGTATATACAAGAAAATCGACTTTATACCTAAATATAAGATTACGGAATTCTTCTAAATGCACTGCCGTTATGCCGCCAATGCTTTACGCCAACTTCTGTTCGTTAAAGAAGACTAATTAACTTAAATATGTTAAACTGATGATTTGAAGCATTTCGATATCGATTGCTAAATGTGTATATATAAGAAAATCGACTTTATACATAAATATAAGTTTACGGAATTCTTTTAAATGCACTGCCGTTATGCCGCCATGGCTTTACGCCAACTTCTGTTCGTTAAAGAAGATTAACTAACTTAAATATGTTAAACTAATGATTTGAAGCATTTCGATATCGATTGCTAAATGTGTATATACAACAAAATCGACTTTTTACCTTAATATAAGATTACGGAATTCATCCAAATGCACTGCCGTTATACCGTTATGGCTTTATGTAAACTTCAGTAAGATAAAGAAGGTTAGTTAACTTAAATATGTTAAACTAATGATTTGAAGCATTTCGATATCGATTGCTAAATGTGTATATGCAAGAAAATCGACTTTATACATTAATATAAGATAACGGAATTATTCTAGATGCACTGCCGTTATGCCGGTATGGATTTATGTTCAGTTCGTTAAAGAAGGTTTATTAACTTAAATATGTTAAACCAGTTATTTGAAGCATATCGATATCGATAGCTATATGTGTATATAAAAGAAAATCGAATTTATATCTAGACATAAGATTACGGAATACTTCCAAATGTACTGTCGTTATGCCGCCATGGCTTTGTATCACCTTCATTACGTTAAAGAAGGCTAATTAACTTAAAAAATGTTAAACTAATGATTTAGAGCATCTCGATATCGATTGCTAAATGTGTATGTACAAGAAAATCGACTTTATACCTAAATATAACCTAACGGAATTCTTCTACATGCACTGCCATTATGCCGCCATGGCTTTATGCACACTTCAGTTCGATAAAGAAGGTTTATTAACTTAAATATGTTAAACTAATGAGTTGAAGCATCTCGATATCGATTGCGAAATATATATATACAAGAAAATCGACTTTATACCTAAATATAGATTACGGAATTCTTCCAAATGCACTGTCGTTATACCGTTATGGCTTTATGTAAACTTCAGTAAGATAAATAAGGTTAATTAACTTAAATATGATAAACTAATGATTTGAAGCATTTCGTTATCGATTGCTAAATATGTATATACAAGAAAATCGACTTTATACCTAAATATAAGATTTCGGAATTCTTCTACATACACTGCCGTTATGCCGCCATGGCTTTATGCTAACTTCAGTGCGTTAAAGAAGCTTTATTAACTTAAATATATTGAACTAATGATTTGAAGCATTTCGATATAGATTGCTAAATGAGCATATACAAGAAAGTCGACTTTATACCTAAATATAAGATTACGGAATTCATCGAAATACACTCCCTTTATGCCGTTATGGCGTTGTATCACCTTCATTACGTTAAAGAAGGTTAATTAACTTAAATATGTTAAACCAGTTATTTGAAGCATTTCGATATCGATTGCTTAATGCGTATATACAACAAAATCGACTTTATACCTAAATATAAGATTACGGAATTCTTCTAAATGCACTGCTGTTATGCCGCCATTGCTTTATGCTCACTTCAGTTCGTTAAAGAAGGTTTGTGAACTTAAATATTTTAAACCAATGATTTGAAGCATTTCGATATCGATTGCTATATGTATATATACAAGAAAATCGACTTTATACCTAAATATAAGATTTCGGAATTCTTCTACATACACTGCCGTTATGCCGCCATGGCTTTATGCTAACTTCAGTGCGTTAAAGAAGCTTATTAACTTAAATATATTAAACTAATGATTTGAAGCATTTCGATATCGATTGCTAAATGAGTATATACAAGAAAGTCGACTTTATACCTAAATATAAGATTACGGAATTCATCGAAATACACTCCCTTTATGCCGTTATGGCTTTATAACACCTTCATTTCGTTAAAGAAGGTTAATTAACTTAAATATGTTAAACTAATGATTTGAAGATTTTCGATATCGATTTCTAAATGTGTAAATACAAGAAAGTCGACTTTATACCTAAATATAAGATTACGGAATTCATCGAAATACACTCCCGCTATGCCGTTTATGGCTTTATATCACCTTCATTACGTTAAAGAAACTTTATTAACTTAAATATATTAAACTAATGATTTGAAGCATTTCGATGTCGATTGCTAAATGAGTATATACAAGAAAGTCGACTTTATATCTAAATACAAGATTACGGAATTCATCGAAATACACTGCCGTTACGCCGTTATGGCTTTATGTAAATTTCAGTTCGCTAAAGAAGGTTAATTTACTTAAATATGCTAAACTAATGATTTGAAGCATTTCGATATCGATTGCTAAATGTGTATGTACAAGAAAATCGATTTTATACCTAAGTAAAAGATTACGGAATTCACCCAAATACATATACTGCCGTTATGCCGTTATGGCTTTATGTAAACTTCGGTAAGATAAAGAAGGTTAATTAACCTAAATATGCTAAACCAGTTATTTGAAGCTTTTCGATATCGATTGCTAAATACGTATATACAAGAAAATCGACTTTATACCCAAATATAAGACTACGGAATTCTTCTAATGCACTGTCGTTAAGCCGCCATGGCTTTATATTACCTTCATTACGTTAAAGAAGGTTAATTAACTTAAATATGTTAAACTAATGATTTGAAGCTTTTCGATATCGATTGCTAAATGTGTAAATACAAGAAAATCGACTATATACCTAAATATAAGATTACGAAATTCTTCTAAATGCACTGTCGTTATGCTGCCATGGCTTTATATCACCTTCATTACGTTAAAGAAGGTTAATTAACTTAAATATGTTAAACTAATGATTTGAAGCATTTCGATATCGATTGCTAAATGAGTATATACAAGAAAATCGACTTTACACCTAAATATAAGATTACGAAATTCTTCGAAATGCACTGCCGTTATGCCGTTAAGGCTTTTGTAGACTTCAGTAAGATAAAGAGGGTTAATTAACTTAAATATGTTAAACTAATGATTCGAAGCATTTCGATATGGATTGCTAAATGAGTATATACAAAAAAATCGACTTTATACCTAAATAGAGGATTACGGAATTCTTCTAAATGCACTGCCATTATGCCGTTAAGGCTTTTGTAGACTTCAGTGCGTTAAAGAAGCTTTATTAACTTAAATATATTAAACTAATGATTTGAAGCATTTCGATATCGATTGCTAAATGAGCATATACAACAAAATCGACTTTATACCTAAATATAAGATACGGAATTCTTCTAAATGCACTGCAGTTATACCGTTAAGGCTTTATGAAGACTTCTGTGCGTTAAAGAAGGTTTATTAACGTAAATATGTTAAACTAAGTATTTGAAGCATGTCGATATCGATTGCTTAATGCGTATATACAAGGAAATCGACTTTACACCTAAATATAAGATAACGTAATTCTTCTAAATTGCACTGCCGTTATGCTGTTATGGCTGTATATAAATTTCAGTACGTTAAAGAAGGTTAATTTACTCAAATATGTTAAGCTAATGATTTGAGCATTTTCGATATCGATTGTTAAATGTATATGTACAAGAAAATCGATTTTATACCTAAATAAAAGCTTACGGAATTCACCCAAATATACTGCCGTTATGCCGTTATGGCTCTGTGTAAACTTCAGTAAGGATAAAGAAGGTTAATTAACCTAAATATGCTAAACCAGTTATTTGAAGCATTTCGATATCGATTGCTAAATGCGTATATACAACAAAATCGAATTTATTACCTAAATATAAGATTACGGAATTCTTCTAAATGCACTGTCGTTAGGCCGCCATGGCTTTATATCACCTTTATTACGTTAAGGAAGGTTAATTATTTTAAATATGTTAAACTAATGATTTGAAGAATTTCGATATCGATTGCTAAATGCGTATATACAACAAATACGGCTTTATATCTCAATATAAGATTACGGAATTCTTCGAAATACATTGCCGTTATGCCGTTATGGCTTTATATAAATTTCAGTACGTTAAAGAACGGTTTATTAACTTAAATATGTTAAAACTTATGAGATGAAGCATTTCGATATCGATTGCTAAATGTGTATGTACAATAAACATCGACTTTTATACCTAAATATAAGATTACGGACTTCTGCCGCATATACTGCCGTTATGTCGTTATGGCTTTATCTAAACTTCAGTAAGATAAAGAAGGTTAATTAACCTAAATATGCTAAACCAGTTATTTGAAGCTTTTCGATATCGATTGCTAAATGCGTATATACAAGAAAAATCGACTTTTATTCCCAAATATAAGAATTACGGAATTCTTCTAAATGCACTGTCGTTATGCCCCGCCATGGCTTTATTATTACCTTCATTACGTTTAAAGAAGGTTAATTAACTTAAATATGTTAAACAAATGATTTATATATTAAATATAAGATTACGAAATTCTTCTAAATGCACTGTCGTTATGCTGGCCATGGCTTTATATCACCTTCATTACGTTAAAGAGGTTAATTTACTTAAATATGTTAAACTATTGATTGAAGCATTTCGATAAAGATTGCTAAATGAGTATATACAAGAAAGTCGACTTTATTACTAAATATAAGATTACGGAATTCATCGAAATACACCCCCTTTATGCCGTTACGGCTTTGTATCACCATCATACGTTAAAGAAGGTTAATTAACTTAAATATGTTAAACTAATGATTTGAAGATTTTCGATATCGATTGCTAAATGTGAAAATACAAGAAAGTCGACTTTATACCTGAATATATCGATTACGGAATTCATCGAAATACACTCCCGCTGTGCCGTTATGGCTTTATATCACCTTCATTACGTTAAAGAAGCTTTATTAACTTAAATATATTAAACTAATGATTTGAAGCATTTCGATGTCGATTGCTAAATGAGTATATACAAGAAAGTCGACTGTATACCTAAATTAAAGATTACGGAATTCATCGAAATACACTCCCGTTACGCCGTTATGGCTTTATGTAAATTTCAGTTCGCTTAAAGAAGGTTAATTTACTTAAATATGCTAAACTAATGATTTGAAGCATTCGATATCGATTGCTAAATGTGTATGTACAAGAAAATCGATTTTATACCTAAGTAAAAGATTACCGGAATGCACCCAAATACATATACTGCCGTTATGCCGTTATGGCTTTATGTAAACTTCGGTAAGATAAAGAAGGTTAATTAACCTAAATATGCTAAACCAGTTATTTGAAGCTTTTCGATATCGATTGCTAAATGCGTATATACAAGAAAATCGACTTTATACCCAAATATAAGATTACGGAATTCTTCTAAATGCACACTGTCGTTAAGCCGCCATGGCTTTATATTACCTTCATTACGTTAAAGAAGGTTAATAACTTAAATATGTTAACTAATGATTGAAGATTTTCGATATCGATTGCTAAATGTGTAAATACAAGAAAAATCGACTATATACCTAAATATAAGATTACCAAATTCTTCTAAATGCACTGTCAGTTATGCTGCCATGGCTTTATATCACCTTCATTAAGTTAAAGAAGGTTAATTAACTTAAATATGTTAAACTAATGATTTTATACAGCCGTTTTGCCGTTATTGCTTTATGTAAACTTCAGTAAGATAAAGATGGTTAATTAAGTTAAATTATGTTTAAACTAATGATTTGAAAGCATGTCGATATCGATTGCTTAATGTGTAAATACAAGAGAATCGACTTTATACCTAAATATAAATTGTAACATTACGGAATTCTTCTAAATGCACTGCCGTTATACCGTTAAGGCTTATATGTAGACTTTAGTAAGCTAAAAAGCGTTTATTAACTTAATATGTTAAACTAATGATATGAAGCATTTCGATATCGATAGCTTAAATGTGTATATACAAGAAAATCGACTTTATACCTAAATATAAGATTACGGAATTCTTCTACATGCACTGCCGTTATGCCGCCATGGCTATATGCCAACTTCAGATCGTTAAAGAAGGCAAATTAACATAAATATGTTAAAACGAATGATTTGAAGCATTTTCGATTATCGATAGCTAAATGTGTATATACAAGAAAATCGACTTTATACCTAAATATAAGATTACGGAATTCTTCTCCATGCACTGCCGTTATGCCGCCATGACTTTATGCCAACTTCCGTGCATTTAAGAAGGTTAACTAACTTAAATATGTTAAACGAATGATTTGAAGCATTTCGATATCGATTGCTAAATGTGTATGTACAACAAAATCGACTTTTATACCTAAATATAAGATTTACGGGTTTCTTCCAAATCTATTGTCGTTATACCGCCATGGCTTTATATCAACTTCAATACGTTAAAGAAGGTTAATTAACTTAAATATGTTTAACTAATGATTTGAAGCATTTCGATATCGATAGCTAAATGTGTATATACAAGAAAATCGACTTTATACCTAAATATAAGATAACGGAATTCTTCTAAATGCACTGCCGTTACGCCGCCATGGATATATGCCAACTTCAGATCGTTATAGAAGGTTTATTAACATAAATATGTTAAACTAATGAGTTGAAGCATCTCGATTTTCGATCGCTTAATGTGTATATACAAGAAAATCGACTTTATACCTAAATATAAGATTACGGAATTCTTCCAAATGTACTGTCGTTATGCCGCCATGGCTTTATATCAACTTCAATACGTTAAAGGAAGGTTAATTAACTTAAATATGTTAAACTAATGATTTGAAGCATTTCGATATCGATTGCTAAATGCGTATATACAACAAAAATTGACTTTATACCTAAATATAAGATTACGGAATTCTTTTAAATGCACTGTTGTTATGCCGCCATGTTTTTATATCACCTTCATTACGTTAAAGAAGGTAAATCAACTTAAATATGTTAAACAAATGATTTGAAGCATTTCGATATCGATTGCTAAATGTGTAAATACACGAAAATCGACTTTATACCTAAATATAAGATAACGGAATTCTTCTAAATGCACTGCCGTTACGCCGCCATGGATATATACCAACTTCAGATCGTTAAAGAAGGTTTATTAACATAAATATGTTAAACTAATGAGTTGAAGCATCTCGATTTCGATCGCTTATTGTGTATATACAAGAAAATCGACTTTATACCTAAATATAAGATTACGGAATTCTTCTCCATGCACTGCCGTTATGCCCGCCATGACTTTATGCCAACTTCCGTTCATTTAAGAAGGTTAACTAACTTAAATATGTTAAACGAATGATTTGAAGCATTTCGATATCGATTGCTAAATGTGTATGTACAACAAAATACGACTTTATACCTAAATATAAGATTACGGGTTTCTTCCAAATCTATTGTCGTTTATACCGCCATGGCTTTATATCAACTTCAATACGTTAAAGAAGGTTAATTAACTTAAATATGTTTAACTAATGATTTGAAGCATTTCGATATCGATAGCTAAATGTGTATATACAAGAAAATCGACTTTATACCTAAATATAAGATAACGGATATTCTTCTAAATGCACTGCCGTTACGCCGCCAATGGATATATACCAACTTCAGATCGTTAAAGAAGGTTTATTAACATAAATATGTTAAACTAATGAGTTGAAGCATCTCGATTTCGATCGCTTAATGTGTATATACAAGAAAATCGACTTTATACCTAAATATAAGATTACGGAATTCATTCCAAATGTACTGTCGTTATGCCGCCATGGCTTTATATCAACTTCAATACGTTAAAAGAAGGTTAATTAACATAAATATGTTAAACTAATGAGTTGAAGCATCTCGATTTCGATCGCTTAATGTGTATATACAAGAAAATCGACTTATACCTAAATATAAGACTACGGAATTCTTCCAAATGTACGGTCGTTATGCCGCCATGTTCCTAAGCTAACTTCAGTTCGTTAAAGAGGTTTATTAACTTAAATATGTTGAACCAGTTATTTGAAGCATTTCGATATCGATTGCATATATACCAGAAAATCGACTTTATACCTAAATATAAGATTACGGAATTCTTCTAAATGCACTGTCGTTATGCCGCTATAGCTTTATATCACCTTCATTACGATAAAGAAGGTTAATTAAATAAATATGTTAAACTAATGATTTGACACATTTCGATATCGACTGCTAAATGTGTATGTACAAACAAAATCTACTTTATACCTAATATAAGATAACGCAATTCATATAAAATATACTGCCGTTATGCTGTTATGGCTTTATGTAAACTTCAGTAAGATAAAGAAGGTTAAATAACTTAAATATGTTAAACTAATGATTTGAAGCATTTCGATATCGATAGCTAAATGTGTATATACAAGAAAATCGACTTTATACCTAAATATAAGATTACGGATTCTTCTAAAAGCACTGCCGTTATGCCGCCATGGCCTTAAGCCAACTTCAGTTCGTTTAAAGAAGGTTAAATAACTTAAATATGTTAAACTAATGATTTGAAGCATTCGATATCGATAGCTAAATGTGTATATACAAGAAAATCGTCTTTATACCTAATATAAGATTACGGAATTCTTCCAAATGTACTGTCGTTATGCCGCCATGGCTTTATATCAACTTCAATACGTTAAAGAAGGATAATTAACTTAAATATGTTAAACTAATGATTTGAAGCATTTCCGATATCGATTGCTAAATGCGTTATACAACAAAATTGACTTTATACCTAAATATAAGATTACGGAATTCTTTTAAATGCACTGTTGTTATGCCGCCATGGCTTTATATCACCTTCATTACGTTAAAGAAGGTAAATCAACTTAATATGTTAAACAAATGATTTGAAGCATTTCGATATCGATTGCTAAATGTGTAAATACACGAAAATCGACTTTATACCTAAATATAAAATTATAACATTACGGAATTCTTCTAAATGCACTGCCGTTATACCGCTAAGGCTTTACGTAGACTTCAGTAAGCTAAAAAGGGTTTATTAACTTAATATGTTAAACTAATGATAGGAAGCATTTCGATATCGATAGCTAAATGTGTATATACAAGAAAATCGACTTTATACTTAAATATAAGATTACGGAATTCTTCTACATGCACTGCCGTTATGCCGCCATGGCTATATGCCAACATCAGATCGTAAAAGAGGTTTATTTACATAAATATGTTAAACGAATGATTTGAAGCATTTCAATATCGATAGCTGAATGTGTATATACAAGAAAATCGAATTTATACCTAAATATAAGATTACGGAATTCTTCTACATGCACTGCCGTTTTGCCGCCATAGCTATATGCCACTTCAGATCGTTAAAGAAGGTTTATTAACTTAAATATGTTAAACGATTGATTTGAAGCATTTCGATATCGATTGCTAAATGTTATATACAAGAAATATGACTTTATACCTAAATATAAGACTGCGGAATTTTTCCAAATGTACTGTCGTTATGCCGCCATGGCTTTATATCACCTTCATTACGTTAAAGAAGGTTAACTAACTTAAATATGTTAAACTAATGATTTGAAGCATTTCGATATCGATTGCTAAATGTGTACATACAAAGAAAATCGACTTTATACCTAAATATAAAATTATAATATTACGGAATTCTTCTAAATGCACTGCCGTTATACCGTTACGGCTTTATTGTAGACTTCAGTAAGCTAAAAAGCGTTTATTGTCTTTATATGTTAAACTAATGATATGAAGCATTTCGATATCGATACATAAATGTGTATATACAAGAAAATCGACTTTATACCTAAATATAAGATTACGGAATTCTTCCTATCATGCACTGCCGTTATGCCGCCATGGCTATATGCCAACTTCAGATCGTTAAAGGGAGGTCTATTAACATAAATATGTTAAACTAACGAGTTGAAGCATTTCGATATCGATAGCTAAATGTGTATATACAAGAAAATCGACTTTATACCTAAATATAAGATTACGGAATTCTTCTACATGCACTGCCGTTATGCCGCCATGGCTATAATGCCAACTTCAGTTCGTTAAAAGAAGGTCTATTAACATAAATATGTTAAACGAATGATTTGAAGCATTTCGATATCGATTGCTTTAATGCGTATATACAACAAAATCGACTTTATACGTAAATATAAGATTACGGAGTTCTTCTAATGCACTGTCGTTATGCCGCCATGGCTTTATATCACCTTCATTACGTTAAAGAAGGTTAACTAACTTAAATATGTTAAACGAATGAATTTAAGCATTTCGATATCGATTGCTAAATGTTTATATACAAGAAAATCGACTTTATACCTAATATAAGACTGCGGAATTCTTCCAAATGTACTGTCGTTATGCCGCCATGGCTTTATATCAACTTCAATACGTTAAAGAAGGTTAATTAACTTAAATATGTTAAACTAATGATTTAAGATTTTCGATATCGATTGCTAAATGTGTATGTACAACAAAATAGACTTTATACCTAAATATAAGATAACGGAATTCTTCTACATGCACTGCCGTTATGCCGCCATGGCTATATGCCAACTTCAGATCGTTAAAGAAGGTCTATTAACATAAATATGTTAAACGAATGATTTGAAGCATTTCGATATCGATTGCTTAATGCGTATAATACAACAAAATCGACTTTATACGTAAATATAAGATTACGGAGTTCTTCTAAATGCACTGTCGTTATGCCGCCATGGCTTTATATCACCTTCATTACGTTAAAGAAGGTTAACTAACCTTAAATATGTTAAACTAACGATTTATAGCATTTCGCTTTCGATTGCTAAATGGTATATACAAGAAAATCGAATTTATACCTAAACATAAGATTACGGGAATCTTTCCAAATGTACTGTCGTTATGGCTTTATATCAACTTCAATACGTTAAAGAAGGTTAATTAACTTAAAATATGTTAAACTAACGAGTTGAAGCATTTCGATATCGCCTTGCTAAATGAGTATATACAAGAAAGTCGAATTTGTACCTAAATATAAGATTACGGATTTTTTCTGCATGCACTGCCGTTATGCCGCCATGGCTTTGTGTTAACTTCAGTGCGTTAAGTAGGTTGTTAACTTAGATATGTTAAACAAACGATTTATAGCATTTCGTTATCGATTGCTAAATGTTTATATACAAGAAAATTGACTGTATACTTAAATATAAGACTGCGGAATTCTTCCAAATGTTCTGTCGTTATGCCGTAATGGCTTTATATCAACTTCAACACGTTAAAGAAGGTTAATTAACTGAAATATGATAAACTAATGATTTGAAGCATTTCGGTATCGATTGCTAAATGCGTATATACCAGAAAATCGACTTTATACCTAAATATAAGATTACGGATTGCTTCTAAATACACTGTCGTTATGCCGCCATGGCTTTATATCACCTTCATTACGTTAAAGAAGGTTAACTAACATAAATATGTTAAACAAATGATTTGAAGATTTTCGATATCGATTGCTAAATGTGTAGATACAAGAAAATCGACTATATACCTAAATATAAGATTACGGAACTCTTCTACCTGTACTGTCGTTATGCCGCCATGGCTTTATATCACCTTCATTACGTTAAAGAAGGTTAATTAACTTAAATATGTTAAACTAATGATTTGAAGCATTTCGATATGGATTGCTAAATGTGTATATACAAGAAAATCGACTTTTACCTAAATATAAAATTATAACATTACGGATATCTTCTAAATGCTCTGCCGTTATACTGTTAAGGCTTTATGTAGACTTCAGTAAGCTTAAAAGCGTTTATTAACTTAATATGTTAAACTAATGATTTGAAGCATTTCGATATCTATAGCTCAATGTGTATATACAAGAAAATCGACTTTATACCTAAATATAAAATTACGGAATTCTTCTCCATGCACTGCCGTTATGCCGCCATGGCTATATGCACACTTCAGATCGTTAAAGAAGGTTTATTAACATAAATATGTTAAACGAATGATTTAAAGCATTCCGATATCGATAGCTAAATGTGTATATACAAGAAAATCGACTTTATACCTAAATATAAGATTACGGAATTCTTCTACATGCACTGCTGTTATGCCGCCATGGCTGTATGCCAACTTCAGATTGTTAAAGAAGGTTTATTAACATAAATATGTTAAACCAATGATTTGAAGCATTTCGATATCGATAGCTAAATGTGTATATACAAGAAAATTGACTTTACATTTAAATATAAGACTGCGGAATTCTTCCAAATGTACTGTCGTTATGCCGCCATGGCTTTATATCAACTTCAATACGCTAAAGAAGGTTAATTAACTTAAATATGTTAAACTAATGATTTGAAGCATTTCGATATCGATTGCTAAATGCGTATATACCAGAAAATCGACTTTATACCTAAATATAAGATTACGGAATGCTTCTAAATGCACTGTCGTTATGCCGCCATGGCTTTATATCACCTTCATTACGTTAAAGAAGGTTAATTAACTTAAATATGTTAAACTAATGATTTGAAGCATTCCGATATCGATAGCTAAATGTGTATATACAAGAAAATCGAATTTATACATAAACATAAGATTACGGAATTCTTCCAAATGTACTGTCGTTATGGCTTTATATCAACTTCAATACGGTAAAGAAGGTTAACTAACTTAAATATGTTAAACTAATGATTTGAAGCATTTCAATATCGCTTGCTAAATGAGTATATACAAGAAAGTCGAATTTATACCTAAATATAAGATTACGGAATTCTTCTACATGCACTGCTGTTATGCCGCCATGGCTGTATGCCAACTTCAGATTGTTAGAGAAGGTTTATTAACATAAATATGTTAAACGAATGATTTGAAGCATTCCGATATCGATAGCTAAATGCGTATATACAAGAAAATCGACTTTATACCTAAATATAAGATTACGGAATTCTTCTACATGCACTGCTGTTATGCCGCCATGGCTGTATGCCAACTTCAGATTGCTAAAGAAGGTTTATTAACATAAATATGTTAAACCAATGATTTGAAGCATTCCGATATCGATAGCTAAATGTGTATATACAAGAAAATCGACTTTATACCTAAATATAAGATTACGGAATTCTTCTCCATGCACTGCCGTTATGCCGCCATGGCTATATGCCAACTTCAGATCGTTAAAGAAGGTTTATTAACATAAATATGTTAAACGAATGATTTGAAGCATTCCGATATCGATAGCTAAGTGTGTATATACAAGAAAATCGACTTTATACCTAAATATAAGATTACGGAATTCTTCTACATGCACTGCTGTTATGCCGCCATGGCTGTATGCCAACTTCAGATTGTTAAAGAAGGTTTATTAACATAAATATGTTAAACGAATGATTTGAAGCATTCCGATATCGATAGCTAAATGTGTATATACAAGAAAATCGACTTTATACCTAAATATAAGATTACGGAATTCTTCTACATGCACTGCTGTTATGCCGCCATGGCTGTATGCCAACTTCAGATTGTTAAAGAAGGTTTATTAACATAAATATGTTAAACGAATGATTTGAAGCATTCCGATGTCGATAGCTAAATGTGTATATACAAGAAAATCGACTTTATAACTAAATATAAGATTACGGAATTCTTCCAAATGTACTGTCCCTATGCCGCCATGGCTATATGCCAACTTCAGATCGTTAAAGAAGGTTAATTAACTTAGATATGTTAAACTAACGATTTATAGCATTTAGTTATCGATTGCTAAATGTGTATTTACAAGAAAATCGAATTTATACCTAAACATAAGATTACGGAATTCTTCCAAATGTACTGTCGTTATGCCGCCATGGCTTTATATCAACTTCAATACGTTTAAGAAGGTTAATTAACTTAAATATGTTAAACTAATGATTTGAAGCATTTCGATATCAATTGCTAAATGTGTATGTACAACAAAATTGACTTTATACCTAAATATAAGATAACGGAATTCATATAAATATACTGCCGTTATGCCGTTATGGCTTTATATAAACTTCAGTAAGATAAAGAAGGTTAATTAACTTAAATATGCTAAACCAGTTATTTGAAGCATTTCGATATCGATTGCTAAATGTGTATATATAAGAAAATCGACTTTATACCTAAATATAGAATGATAACATTACAAACTCTCTAAATGCACTGCCGTTATACCGTTGAGGCTTTATGTAGACTTCAGTAAGCTAAAAAGCGTTTATTAACTTAATATGTTAACCTAATGATATGAAGCATTTCGATATCGATAGGTAAATGTGTATATACAAGAAAATCGACTTTATACCTAAATATAAGATTACGGAATTCTTCTCCATGCACTGCCGTTATGCCGCCATGGCTATATGCCAACTTCAGATCGTTAAAGAAGGTTTATTAACATAAATATGTTAAACGAATGATTTGAATCATGCCGATATCGATAGCTAAATGTGTATATACAAGAAAATCGACTTTATACCTAAATATAAGATAACGGAATTCTTCTAAATGCACTTCCGTTATGCCGCCATGGATATATGCATACTTCAGATCGTTAAAGAAGGTTTATTAACATAAATATGTTAAACAAATGAGTTGAAGCATCTCGATATCGATCGCTAAATGTGTAAATACAAGAAAATCGACTTTATACTTAAATATAAGATTACGTAATTCTTCTAAATGCTTTGCCGTTATGCCGCTAAGCCGTTTGTAGACTTCAGTAAGCTAAAAAGCGTTTATTAACTTAATATGTTATACTAATGATATGAAGCATTTCGATATCGATAGCTAAATGTGTATATACAAGAAAATCGACTTTATACCTAAATATAAGATTACGGAATTCTTCTACATGCACTGCCGTTATGCCGCCATGGCTATATGCCAACTTCAGATCGTTAAAGAAGGTTTATTAACATAAATATGTTAAACGAATGATTTGAAGCATTTCGATGTCGATAGCTAAATGTGTATATACAAGAAAATCGACTTTATACCTAAATATAAGATTACGGAATTCTTCTACATGCACTGTCGTTATGCCGCCATGGCTATATGCCAACTTCAGATCGGTTAAGAAGGTTAATTAACTTAGATATGTTAAACTAACGATTTGAAGCATTTCGCTATCGATTGCTAAATGCTTATATACAAAAAAATTGACTTTATACTTAAATATAAGACTGCGGAATTCTTCCAAATGTACTGTCGTTATGCCGCCATGGCTTTATATCAACTTCAATACGTTAAAGAAGGTTAATTAACTTAAATATGTTAAACTAATGATTTGAAGCATTTCGATATCGATTGCTAAATGCGTATATACAACAAAATCTACTTTATACCTAAATATAAGATTACGGAATTCTTCTAAATGCACTGTCGTTATGCCGCCATGGCTTTATATCACCTTCATTACGTTAAAGAAGGTTAATTAACTTAAATATGTTAAACTAATGATTTGAAGCATTTCGATATCGATTGCTAAATGTGTAAATACAAGAAAATCGATTTTATACCTAAATATAAAATTATAACATTACGTAATTCTTCTAAATGCACTGCCGTTATACCGTTAAGGCTTTACGTAGACTTCAGTAAGCTAAAAAGCGTTTATTGACTTTATATGTTAAACTAATGATATGAAGCATTTCGGTATCGATACATAAATGTGTATATACAAGAAAATCGACTTTATACCTAAATATAAGATTACGGGATTCTTCTACATGCACTGCCGTTATGCCGCCATGGCTTTATATCACCTTCATTACGTTAAAGAAAGTTAACTAACTTAAATATGTTAAAATAACGAGTTGAAGCATTTCGATATCGCTTGCTAAATGTGTATTTAAATTACGGAAATCTTCCAAATGTACTGTCGTTATGGCTTTATATCAACTTCAATACGTTAAAGAAGATTAAATAACTTAAATATGTTAAACTAATGATTTGAAGCATTTCGATATCGCTTGCTAAATGAGTATATACAAGAAAGTCGAATTTATACCTAAATATAAGATAACGGAGTTCTTCTAAATGCAGTGCAGTTATACCGTTAAGGCTTTATGTAGACTTCAGTGCGTTAAAGGAGGTTTATTAACTTAAATATGTTAAACTTATGAAATGAAGCATTTCGATATCGTTTGCTAAATGTGTATATACAAGAAAATCGACTTTATAACTAAATATAAGATTACGGAATTCTTCCAAATGTACTGTCGTTATGCCGCCAAGGCTATATGCCAACTTCAGATCGTTAAAGAAGGTTAATTAACTTAGATATGTTAAACTAACGATTTATAGCATTTCGTTATCGATTGCTAAATGTTTACACACAAGAAAATTGACTGTATACTTAAATATAAGACTGCGGAATTCTTCCAAATGTACTGTCGTTATGCCGCCATGGCTTTATATCAACTTCAATACGTTAAAGAAGGTTAACTAACTTAAATATGTTAAACTAATGATTTGAAGTATTTCGATATCGATTGCTAAATGTGTATGTACAACAAAATCGACTTTATACCTAAATATAAGATAACGGAATTCATATAAATATACTGCCGTTATGCCGTTATGGCTTTATGTAAACTTCAGTAATATAAAGAAGGTTAATTAACTTAAATATGTTAAGATAATAATTTTAAGCATTTCGATATCGATTGCTTAATGTGTATATACAACAAAATCGACTTTATACCTAAATATAAGATTACGGGTTTCTTCCAAATCTACTGTCGTTATGCCGCCATGGCTTTATATCAACTTCAATACGTTAAAGAAGGTTAATTAACTTAAATATGTTTAACTAATGATTTGAAGCATTTCGATATCGATTGCTAAATGTGTATATACAACAAAGTCGACTTTATACCTAAATATTAGATTACGGAATTCTTCTAAATACACTGTCGTTATGCCACCATGGAATTATATCACCTTCATTACGTTAAAGAAGGTTAACTAACTTAAATATATTAAACTAATGATTTGAAGCATTTCGATATCGATAGCTAAATGTGTATATACAAGAAATTCGACTTTATACCTAAATATAAGATTACGGAATTCTCCTCCATGCACTGCCGTTATGCCGCCATGACTTTATGCCAACTTCCGTTCATTAAAGAAGGTTAACTAACTTAAATATGTTAAACGAATGATTTGAAGCATTTCGATATCGATAGCTAAATGTGTATATACAAGAAATTCGACTTTATACCTAAATATAAGATTACGGAATTCTCCTCCATGCACTGCCGTTATGCCGCCATGACTTTATGCCAACTTCCGTTCATTAAAGAAGGTTAACTAACTTAAATATGTTAAACGAATGATTTGAAGCATTTCGATATCGATAGATAAATGTGTATATACAAGAAAATCGACTTTATACCTAAATATAAGATTACGGAATTCTTCCAAATGCACTTCCGTTATACCGTTTTGGCTTTATGTAAACTTCAGTAAGATAAAGAAGGTTAATTAACTTAAATATGTTAAAATAATGATTTGAAGCATTTCGATATCGATTGCTAAATGAGTATATACAAGAAAATCGACTTTTTACATTAATATCAGACTACGGAATTCTTCTTAATGGACTGTCGTTATGCCGCCATGGCTTTATATCACCTTCATTACATAAAAGAAGGTTAATTAACTTAAATATGTTAAACTAATAAATTGAAGCATTTCGATATCAATTGCTAAATGTGTACGTACAACAAAATCGAATTTATACCTAAATATAAGATAACGGAATTCATATAAATATACTGCCGTTATGCCGTTATGGCTTTATATAAACTTCAGTAAGATAAAGAAGGTTAATTAACTTAAATATGCTAAACCAGTTATTTTAAGCATTTCGATATCGATTGTTAAATGTGTATATATAAGAAAATCGACTTTATACCTAAATATAAAATGATAACATTACGGAACTCTTCTAAATGCACTGCCGTTATACCGTTGAGGCTTTATGTAGACGTCAGTAAGCTAAAAAGCGTTTATTAACTTAATATGTTAACCTAATGATATGAAGCATCTCGATATCGATAGCTAAATGTGTATATACAAGAAAATCGACTTTATACCTAAATATAAGATTACGGAATTCTTCTACATGCACTGCTGTTATGCCGCCATGGCTATATGCCAACTTCAGATCGTTAAAGAAGGTTTATTAACATAAATATGTTAAACGAATGATTCGAAGCATTTCGGTATCGATAGCTAAATGTGTATATACAAGAAAATCGACTTTATACCTAAATATAAGATTACGGAATTCTTCTACATGCATTGCCGTTATGCCGCCATGGCTATATGCCAACTTCAGATCGTTAAAGAAGGTTTATTAACATAAATATGTTAAACGAATGATTTGAAGCATTTCGATGTCGATAGCTATATGTGTATATACAAGAAAATCGACTTTATACCTAAATATAAGATTACGGAATTCTTCTACATGCACTGTCGTTATGCCGCCATGGCTATATGCCAACTTCAGATCGGTTAAGAGGGTTAATTAACTTAGATATGTTAAACTAACGATTTGAAGCATTTCGCTATCGATTGCTAAATGCTTATATACAAAAAAATTGACTTTATACTTAAATATAAGACTGCGGAATTCTTCCAAATGTACTGTCGTTATGCCGCCATGGCTTTATATCAACTTCAATACGTTAAAGAAGGTTAATTAACTTAAATATGTTAAACTAATGATTTGAAGCATTTCGATATCGATTGCTAAATGCGTATATACAAAAAAATCGACTTTATACCTAAATATAAGATTACGGAATTCTTCTAAATGCACTGTCGTTATGCCGCCATGGCTTTATATCACCTTCATTACGTTAAAGAAGGTTAATTAACTTAAATATGTTAAACTAATGATTTGAAGCATTTCGATATCGATTGCTAAATGTGTAAATACAAGAAAATCGATTTTATACCTAAATATAAAATTATAACATTACGTAATTCTTCTAAATGCACTGCCGTTATACCGTTAAGGCTTTACGTAGACTTCAGTAAGCTAAAAAGCGTTTATTGACTTTATATGTTAAACTAATGATATGAAGCATTTCGGTATCGATACATAAATGTGTATATACAAGAAAATCGACTTTATACCTAAATATAAGATTACGGGATTCTTCTACATGCACTGCCGTTATGCCGCCATGGCTTTATATCACCTTCATTACGTTAAAGAAAGTTAACTAACTTAAATATGTTAAAATAACGAGTTGAAGCATTTCGATATCGCTTGCTAAATGTGTATTTAAATTACGGAAATCTTCCAAATGTACTGTCGTTATGGCTTTATATCAACTTCAATACGTTAAAGAAGATTAATTAACTTAAATATGTTAAACTAATGATTTGAAGCATTTCGATATCGCTTGCTAAATGAGTATATACAAGAAAGTCGAATTTATACCTAAATATAAGATAACGGAGTTCTTCTAAATGCAGTGCAGTTATACCGTTAAGGCTTTATGTAGACTTCAGTGCGTTAAAGGAGGTTTATTAACTTAAATATGTTAAACTTATGAAATGAAGCATTTCGATATCGTTTGCTAAATGTGTATATACAAGAAAATCGACTTTATAACTAAATATAAGATTACGGAATTCTTCCAAATGTACTGTCGTTATGCCGCCAAGGCTATATGCCAACTTCATATCGTTAAAGAAGGTTAATTAACTTAGATATGTTAAGCTAACGATTTATAGCATTTCGTTATCGATTGCTAAATGTTTACAAACAAGAAAATTGACTGTATACTTAAATATAAGACTGCGGAATTCTTCCAAATGTACTGTCGTTATGCCGCCATGGCTTTATATCAACTTCAATACGTTAAAGAAGGTTAACTAACTTAAATATGTTAAACTAATGATTTGAAGTATTTCGATATCGATTGCTAAATGTGTATGTACAACAAAATCGACTTTATACCTAAATATAAGATAACGGAATTAATATAAATATACTGCCGTTATGCCGTTATGGCTTTATGTAAACTTCAGTAATATAAAGAAGGTTAATTAACTTAAATATGTTAAGATAATAATTTTAAGCATTTCGATATCGATTGCTTAATGTGTATATACAACAAAATCGACTTTATACCTAAATATAAGATTACGGGTTTCTTCCAAATCTACTGTCGTTATGCCGCCATGGCTTTATATCAACTTCAATACGTTAAAGAAGGTTAATTAACTTAAATATGTTTAACTAATGATTTGAAGCATTTCGATATCGATTGCTAAATGTGTATATACAACAAAGTCGACTTTATACCTAAATATTAGATTACGGAATTCTTCTAAATACACTGTCGTTATGCCACCATGGAATTATATCACCTTCATTACGTTAAAGAAGGTTAACTAACTTAAATATATTAAACTAATGATTTGAAGCATTTCGATATCGATTGCTAAATGTGTATGTACAACAAAATCGACTTTATACTTAAATATAAGATAACGAAATTCATATAAATATACTGCCGTTATGCCGTTATTGCTTTATGTAAACTTCAGTAAGATAAAGAAGGTTAATTAAGTAAAATATGTTAAAATAATGATTTGAAGCATTTCGATATCGATTGCTAAATGTGTAAATACAAGGAAATCGACTTTATACCTAAATATAAATTGTAACATTACGGAATTCTTCTAAATGCACTGCCGTTATACCGTTAAGGCTTTATGTAGACTTTAATAAGCTAAAAAGCGTTTATTAACTTAATATGTTAAACTAATGATATGAAGCATTTCGATATCGATAGCTAAATGTGTATATACAAGAAAATCGACTTTATACCTAAATATAAGATTACGGAATTCTTCTACATGCACTGCCGTTATGCCGCCATGGCTATATGCCAACTTCAGATCGTTAAAGAAGGCTAATTAACATAAATATGTTAAACGAATGATTTGAAGCATTTCGATATCGATAGCTAAATGTGTATATACAAGAAATTCGACTTTATACCTAAATATAAGATTACGGAATTCTCCTCCATGCACTGCCGTTATGCCGCCATGACTTTATGCCAACTTCCGTTCATTAAAGAAGGTTAACTAACTTAAATATGTTAAACGAATGATTTGAAGCATTTCGATATCGATAGATAAATGTGTATATACAAGAAAATCGACTTTATACCTAAATATAAGATTACGGAATTCTTCCAAATGCACTTCCGTTATACCGTTTTGGCTTTATGTAAACTTCAGTAAGATAAAGAAGGTTAATTAACTTAAATATGTTAAAATAATGATTTGAAGCATTTCGATATCGATTGCTAAATGAGTATATACAAGAAAATCGACTTTTTACATTAATATCAGACTACGGAATTCTTCTTAATGGACTGTCGTTATGCCGCCATGGCTTTATATCACCTTCAGTACATAAAAGAAGGTTAATTAACTTAAATATGTTAAACTAATAAATTGAAGCATTTCGATATCAATTGCTAAATGTGTACGTACAACAAAATCGAATTTATACCTAAATATAAGATAACGGAATTCATATAAATATACTGCCGTTATGCCGTTATGGCTTTATATAAACTTCAGTAAGATAAAGAAGGTTAATTAACTTAAATATGCTAAACCAGTTCTTTTAAGCATTTCGATATCGATTGTTAAATGTGTATATATAAGAAAATCGACTTTATACCTAAATATAAAATGATAACATTACGGAACTCTTCTAAATGCACTGCCGTTATACCGTTGAGGCTTTATGTAGACGTCAGTAAGCTAAAAAGCGTTTATTAACTTAATATGTTAACCTAATGATATGAAGCATCTCGATATCGATAGCTAAATGTGTATATACAAGAAAATCGACTTTATACCTAAATATAAGATTACGGAATTCTTCTACATGCACTGCTGTTATGCCGCCATGGCTATATGCCAACTTCAGATCGTTAAAGAAGGTTTATTAACATAAATATGTTAAACGAATGATTCGAAGCATTTCGATATCGATAGCTAAATGTGTATATACAAGAAAATCGACTTTATACCTAAATATAAGATTACGGAATTCTTCTACATGCACTGCCGTTATGCCGCCATGGCTACTATATGCCAACTTCAGATCGTTAAAGATGGTTAATTAACTTAAATATGTTAAACTAGTGCTTTGAAGCATTTCGATATCGATAGCTTAATGTGTATATACAAGAAATTCGACTTTATACCTAAATATAAGATTACGGAATTCTTCTACATGCACTGCTGTTATGCCGCCATGGCTACTATATGCCAACTTCAGATCGTTAAAGAAGGTTAATTAACTTAAATATGTTAAACTAGTGCTTTGAAGCATTTCAATATCGATTGCTAAATGCGTATATACAACAAAATCGACTTTATATGTAGATGCGTATATACAACAAAATCGACTTTATACCTAAATATAAGATTACGGAATTCTTCTAAATGCACTGTCGTTATGCCGCCATGGCTTTATATCACCTTCATTGCGGTAAAGAAGGTTAACTAACTTAAATATATTAAACTAATGATTTGAAGCATTTCGATATCGATAGCTAAATGTGTATATACAAGAAAATCGACTTTATACCTAAATATAAGATAACGGAATTCTTCTAAATGCACTGCCGTTATGCCGCCATGGATATATGCCAACTTCAGATCGTTAAAGAAGGTTTATTAACATAAATATGTTAAACTAATGAGTTGAAGCATCTCGATATCGATCGCTAAATGTGTATATACAAGAAAATCGACTTTTTACATAAATATAAGACTACGGAATTCTTCCAAATGTACTGTCGTTATGCCGCCATGTCCTTAAGCTAACTTCAGTTCGTTAAAGAAGGTTTATTAACTTAAATATGTTAAACCAGTTATTTGAAGCATTTCGATATCGATTGCATATATACCAGAAAATCGACTTTATACCTAAATATAAGATTACGGAATTCTTCTAAATGCACTGTCGTTATGCCGCTATAGCTTTATATCACCTTCATTACGATAAAGAAGGTTAATTAAATAAATATGTTAAACTAATGATTTGACGCATTTCGATATCGACTGCTAAATGTGTATGTGCAACAAAATCTACTTTATACCTAAATATAAGATAACGGAATTCATATAAATATACTATCGTTATGCTGTTATGGCTTTATGTAAACTTCAGTAAGATAAAGAACGTTTATTAACTTAAATATGTTAAACTAATGATTTGAAGCATTTCGTTATCGATTGCTAAATGTTTATATACAAGAAAATCGACTTTATACCTAAATATTAGATTACGGAATTCTTCCAAATGTACTGTCGTTATGCCGCCATGGCTTTATATCAACTTCAATACGTTAAAGAAGGTTAATTAACTTAAATATGTTAAACTAAAGATTTGAAGCATTTCGATATCGATTGCTAAATGCGTATATACAACAAAATCGACTTTATACCTAAATATAAGATTACGGAATTCTTCTAAATGCACTGTCGTTATGCCGCCATGGCTTTATATCACCTTCATTACTTTAAAGGAGGTAAATCAACTTAAATATGTTAAACAAAGGATTTGAAGCATTTCGATATCGATTGCTAAATGTGTAAATACAAGAAAATCGACTTTATACCTAAATATAAAATTATAACATTACGGAATTCTTCTAAATGCACTGCCGTTATACCATGCCATGGCATGGCATGGTAGACTTCAGTAAGCTAAATAGCGTTTATTAACTTAATATGTTAAACTAATGATAGGAAGCATTTCGATATCGATAGCTAAATGTGTATATACAAGAAAATCGACTTTATACCTAAATATAAGATTACGGAATTCTTCTACATGCACTGCCGTTATGCCGCCATGGCTACTATATGCCAACTTCAGATCGTTAAAGATGGTTAATTAACTTAAATATGTTAAACTAGTGCTTTGAAGCATTTCGATATCGATAGCTTAATGTGTATATACAAGAAATTCGACTTTATACCTAAATATAAGATTACGGAATTCTTCTACATGCACTGCTGTTATGCCGCCATGGCTACTATATGCCAACTTCAGATCGTTAAAGAAGGTTAATTAACTTAAATATGTTAAACTAGTGCTTTGAAGCATTTCAATATCGATTGCTAAATGCGTATATACAACAAAATCGACTTTATATGTAGATGCGTATATACAACAAAATCGACTTTATACCTAAATATAAGATTACGGAATTCTTCTAAATGCACTGTCGTTATGCCGCCATGGCTTTATATCACCTTCATTGCGGTAAAGAAGGTTAACTAACTTAAATATATTAAACTAATGATTTGAAGCATTTCGATATCGATAGCTAAATGTGTATATACAAGAAAATCGACTTTATACCTAAATATAAGATAACGGAATTCTTCTAAATGCACTGCCGTTATGCCGCCATGGATATATGCCAACTTCAGATCGTTAAAGAAGGTTTATTAACATAAATATGTTAAACTAATGAGTTGAAGCATCTCGATATCGATCGCTAAATGTGTATATACAAGAAAATCGACTTTTTACATAAATATAAGACTACGGAATTCTTCCAAATGTACTGTCGTTATGCCGCCATGTCCTTAAGCTAACTTCAGTTCGTTAAAGAAGGTTTATTAACTTAAATATGTTAAACCAGTTATTTGAAGCATTTCGATATCGATTGCATATATACCAGAAAATCGACTTTATACCTAAATATAAGATTACGGAATTCTTCTAAATGCACTGTCGTTATGCCGCTATAGCTTTATATCACCTTCATTACGATAAAGAAGGTTAATTAAATAAATATGTTAAACTAATGATTTGACGCATTTCGATATCGACTGCTAAATGTGTATGTGCAACAAAATCTACTTTATACCTAAATATAAGATAACGGAATTCATATAAATATACTATCGTTATGCTGTTATGGCTTTATGTAAACTTCAGTAAGATAAAGAACGTTTATTAACTTAAATATGTTAAACTAATGATTTGAAGCATTTCGTTATCGATTGCTAAATGTTTATATACAAGAAAATCGACTTTATACCTAAATATTAGATTACGGAATTCTTCCAAATGTACTGTCGTTATGCCGCCATGGCTTTATATCAACTTCAATACGTTAAAGAAGGTTAATTAACTTAAATATGTTAAACTAAAGATTTGAAGCATTTCGATATCGATTGCTAAATGCGTATATACAACAAAATCGACTTTATACCTAAATATAAGATTACGGAATTCTTCTAAATGCACTGTCGTTATGCCGCCATGGCTTTATATCACCTTCATTACTTTAAAGGTGGTAAATCAACTTAAATATGTTAAACAAAGGATTTGAAGCATTTCGATATCGATTGCTAAATGTGTAAATACAAGAAAATCGACTTTATACCTAAATATAAAATTATAACATTACGGAATTCTTCTAAATGCACTGCCGTTATACCATGCCATGGCATGGCATGGTAGACTTCAGTAAGCTAAATAGCGTTTATTAACTTAATATGTTAAACTAATGATAGGAAGCATTTCGATATCGATAGCTAAATGTGTATATACAAGAAAATCGACTTTATACCTAAATATAAGATTACGGAATTCTTCTACATGCACTGCCGTTATGCCGCCATGGCTACTATATGCCAACTTCAGATCGTTAAAGATGGTTAATTAACTTAAATATGTTAAACTAGTGCTTTGAAGCATTTCGATATCGATAGCTTAATGTGTATATACAAGAAATTCGACTTTATACCTAAATATAAGATTACGGAATTCTTCTACATGCACTGCTGTTATGCCGCCATGGCTACTATATGCCAACTTCAGATCGTTAAAGAAGGTTAATTAACTTAAATATGTTAAACTAGTGCTTTGAAGCATTTCAATATCGATTGCTAAATGCGTATATACAACAAAATCGACTTTATATGTAGATGCGTATATACAACAAAATCGACTTTATACCTAAATATAAGATTACGGAATTCTTCTAAATGCACTGTCGTTATGCCGCCATGGCTTTATATCACCTTCATTGCGGTAAAGAAGGTTAACTAACTTAAATATATTAAACTAATGATTTGAAGCATTTCGATATCGATAGCTAAATGTGTATATACAAGAAAATCGACTTTATACCTAAATATAAGATAACGGAATTCTTCTAAATGCACTGCCGTTATGCCGCCATGGATATATGCCAACTTCAGATCGTTAAAGAAGGTTTATTAACATAAATATGTTAAACTAATGAGTTGAAGCATCTCGATATCGATCGCTAAATGTGTATATACAAGAAAATCGACTTTTTACATAAATATAAGACTACGGAATTCTTCCAAATGTACTGTCGTTATGCCGCCATGTCCTTAAGCTAACTTCAGTTCGTTAAAGAAGGTTTATTAACTTAAATATGTTAAACCAGTTATTTGAAGCATTTCGATATCGATTGCATATATACCAGAAAATCGACTTTATACCTAAATATAAGATTACGGAATTCTTCTAAATGCACTGTCGTTATGCCGCTATAGCTTTATATCACCTTCATTACGATAAAGAAGGTTAATTAAATAAATATGTTAAACTAATGATTTGACGCATTTCGATATCGACTGCTAAATGTGTATGTGCAACAAAATCTACTTTATACCTAAATATAAGATAACGGAATTCATATAAATATACTATCGTTATGCTGTTATGGCTTTATGTAAACTTCAGTAAGATAAAGAACGTTTATTAACTTAAATATGTTAAACTAATGATTTGAAGCATTTCGTTATCGATTGCTAAATGTTTATATACAAGAAAATCGACTTTATACCTAAATATTAGATTACGGAATTCTTCCAAATGTACTGTCGTTATGCCGCCATGGCTTTATATCAACTTCAATACGTTAAAGAAGGTTAATTAACTTAAATATGTTAAACTAAAGATTTGAAGCATTTCGATATCGATTGCTAAATGCGTATATACAACAAAATCGACTTTATACCTAAATATAAGATTACGGAATTCTTCTAAATGCACTGTCGTTATGCCGCCATGGCTTTATATCACCTTCATTACTTTAAAGGAGGTAAATCAACTTAAATATGTTAAACAAAGGATTTGAAGCATTTCGATATCGATTGCTAAATGTGTAAATACAAGAAAATCGACTTTATACCTAAATATAAAATTATAACATTACGGAATTCTTCTAAATGCACTGCCGTTATACCATGCCATGGCATGGCATGGTAGACTTCAGTAAGCTAAATAGCGTTTATTAACTTAATATGTTAAACTAATGATAGGAAGCATTTCGATATCGATAGCTAAATGTGTATATACAAGAAAATCGACTTTATACCTAAATATAAGATTACGGAATTCTTCTACATGCACTGCCGTTATGCCGCCATGGCTATATGCCAACATCAGATCGTTAAAGAAGGTTTATTAACATAAATATGTTAAACGAATGATTCGAAGCATTTCGATATCGATAGCTGAATGTGTATATACAAGAAAATCGAATTTATACCTAAATATAAGATTACGGAATTCTTCTACATGCACTGCCGTTATGCCGCCATGGCTATATGCCAACTTCAGATCGTTAAAGAAGGTTTATTAACTTAAATATGTTAAACGATTGATTTGAAGCATTTCGATATCGATTGCTAAATGTTTATATACAAGAAAAATGACTTTATACCTAAATATAAGACTGCGGAATTCTTCCAAATGTACTGTCGTTATGCCGCCATGGTTTATATCAACTTCAATACTTTAAAGAAGGTTAATTAACTTAAATAGCATTTATATCACCTTCATTACGTTAAAGAAGGTTAACTAACTTAAATATGTTAAACTAATGATTTGAAGATTTTCGATATCGATTGCTAAATGTGTTTGTACAACAAAATCGACTTTATACCTAAACATAAGATAACGGAATTCATATAAATATACTGCCGTTATGCCGTTATGGCTTTATGTAAACTTCAGTAAGATAAAGAAGGTTAATTAACTGAAATATGCTAAACCAGTTATTTGAAGCATTTCGATATCGATTGCTAAATGTGTAAATACAAGAAAATCGACTTTATACCTAAATATAAGATTACGGAATTATTCTACATACACTGCCGTTATGCCGCCATAGCTCTATGCCAAATTCAGTTCGTTAAAGAACTTTTATTAACTTAAATATGTTAAAATAATGAGGTGAAGCATATCGATATCGATTACTAAATATGTATATACAACAAAATCGACTTTATACCTAAATATAAGTTTACGGAATTCTTCCAAATGCACTGCCGTTATACCGTTATGGCTTTATGTAAACTTCAGTAAGATAAAGAAGGTTAGTTAACTGAAATATGTTAAACTAATGATTTGAAGCATTTCATTATCGATTGCTAAATGTGTATATACAAGAAAATCGACTTTATACATAAATAAAAGATTACGGAATTCTTCCAAATCACTGCCGTTATGTCGCCATGGCTTTATGCCAACTTCCGTTCGTTAAAGAAGGTTTATTAACTTCAATATGTTAAAGTAATGATTTGAAGCATTTCGATATCGATTGCTAAATGTGTATATACAAGAAAATCGACTTTATACCTAAATATAAGATAACTGAATTCTTCTAAATGCACTGCCGTTATGCCGTTTTGGCTTTATGTTAACTTCAGTTCGTTAAAGAAGGTTTATTAACTTAAATATGTTAAACTAATGATTTGAAGCATTTCGATATCGCTTGCTAAATGTGTATATTCAAGAAAATCGAATTTATACCGAAACATAAGATTACGGAATTCTTTCCAAATGTGCTGTCGTTATGCCGCCATGGCTTTATATCAACTTCAATACGTTAAAGAAGGTTAATTAACTTAAATATGTTAAACTAATGGTTTGAAGCATTTCGATATCGATTGCTAAATGTGTATATACAAGAAAATCGACTTTATACCTAAATATAAGATTACGGAATTCTTCTAAATGCACTGCCGTTATGCCGCCACTGGGTTTATGTTGTCTTCAGTGCGTTAAAGAAGCGTTATTAACTTAAATATATTAAACTAATGATTTGAACCATTTCGATATCGATTGCTAAATGAGTATATACAAGAAAATCGACTTTATACCTAAATATAAGATAACGGAATACTTCCGAATGCACAGTCGTTACGCCGTTAAGGCTTTTGTAGACTTTAGTAAGATAAAGAGGGTTAATTAGCTTAAATATGTTAAACTAATGATTTGAAGCATATCGATATCGATTGCTAAATGTTTATATACAACAAAATCGACTTTATACCTAAATATAAGATAACGTAATTCTTCTAAATGCTTTACCGTTATGCCGTTAAGCCGTTTGTAGACATCAGTAAGATAAAGAGGGTTAATTAACTTAAATATGTTAAACTAATGATTTGAAGCATTTCGATATCGATTGCTAAATGCGTATATACAAGAAAATTGACTTAATAACTAAATATAAGATTACGGAACTCTTCCAAATGCACTGCCGTTATGCCGTTAAGGCTTTTGTAGACTTCAGTAAGATAAAGAGGGTTAATTAACTTAAATATGTTAAACTAATGATTTGAAGCATTTCGATTTCAATTGCAAAATGTTTATATACAAGAAAATCGACTTTATGCCTAAATATAAGACTACGGTATCCTTCCAAATGCCCTGCCGTAATGGCTTTATGTCAACTTCAGTTCGCTAAAGGAGGTTTATTAACTTAAATATGTTAAACCATTATCTGAAGCGTTTCAATATCGATTGCGAAATGTATATATACAAGAAAATCGACTTTATACCTAAATATAAGATTACGGAATTCTTCCACATGTACTGTCGTTATGCCGCCGTGGCTATATGCCAACTTCAGATCGCTAAAGAAGGTTTATTAACTTAAATATGTTAAGCTAATGAGTTGAAGCATCTCGATATCGATTGCTAAATGAGTATATACAAGAAAATCGACTTTATACCTAAATATAAGATAACGGAATTCTTCCGAATGCACTGTCGTTACGCCGTTAAGGCTTTTGTAGACTTTAGTAAGATAAAGAGGGTTAATTACCTTAAATATGTTAAACTAATGATTTGAAGCATTTCGATATCGATTGCTAAATGCGTGTATACAAGAAAATTGACTTTATACCTAAATATAAGATTACGGAACTCTTCCAAATGCACTTCCGTTTTGCCGTTAAGGCTTTTGTAGACTTCAGTAAGATAAAGAGCGTTAATTAACTCAAATATGTTAAACTAATGATTTGAAGCATTTCAATATCGATAGCTAAATGTGTATGTACAACGAAATCGACTTTATACCTAAATATAAGATAACGGAATTCATATAAATATACTGCCGTTATGGCTTTATGTAAACTTCAGTAAGATAAAGAGGGTTAATTAACTTAAATATGTTAAACTTATGATTTGAAGCATTTCGATATCGATTGCTAAATGCGTATATACAAGAAAATTGACTTAATACCTAAATATAAGATTACGGAACTCTTCCAAATGCACTGCCGTTATGCCGTTAAGGCTTTTGTAGACTTCAGTAAGATAAAGAGCGTTTATTAACTTAAATATGTTACACTATTGATTTGAAGCATTTCGATATCGATTGCTAAATGCCTATATACAAGAGAATTGACTTTATACCTAAATATAAGATTACGGAATTTTTCTACATGCACTGTCGTTATGCCGCCATGGCTTTATATCACCTTCATTACGTTAAAGATGGTTATTTAACTTAATATGTTAAACTAATGATTTAAAGCATTTCGATGTCGATTGCTAAATACGTATATCCAAAAAAATCGACTTAATACCTAAATATAAGATTACGGAACTCTTCCAAATGCACTGCCTTTATGCCGTTAAGGCTTCTGTAGACTTCATTAAGATAAAGAGGGTTAATTAACTTAAATATGTTAAACTAATGATTTGAAGCATTTCGATTTCAATTGCAAAATGTTTATATACAAGAAAATCGACTTTATACCTAAATATAAGACTACGGTATCCTTCCAAATGCCCTGCCGTTATGGCTCTATGTCAACTTCAGTTCGCGAAAGGAGGTTTATTAACTTAATTATGTTAAACCAGTTATCTGAAGCGTTTCTATATCGATTACAAAATGTATATGTATATACAAGAAAATCGACTTTATACCTAAATATAAGATTACGGAATTCTTCCACATGTACTGTCGTTATGCAGAAGTGGCTATATGCCAACTTCAGATCGTTAAAGAAGGTTTATTAACTTAAATATGTTAAGCTAATGAGTTGAAGCATCTCGATATCGATTGCTAAATGTGTCTATACAACAAAATCGACTTTATACCTAAATATAAGATAACGGAATTCTTCTAAATGCACTGCCGTTATGCCGCCATGGCTTTATATCAACTTCAATGCGTTAAAGAAGGTTAATTAACTTAAATATGTTAAACTAATGATTTGAAGCATTTCGATATTGATTGCTATATGTATATATACAACAAAATCGACTTTATACCTAAATATAAGATTACGTAATTCTTCTAAATGCACTGCCGTTATGCCGCCATTTCTTTATGTCAACTTCAATACGTTAAAGAAGGTCAACTTACTTAAATATGTTAAACTAATGATTTGAAGCATTTCGATATCGATTGCTAAATGTGTATATACAAGAAAATCAACTTTATACCTTAGTATAAGATAAAAAAGTTCTTCTAAAGAAGCTTTATTAACTTAGGTATGTTAAACTATTGATTTAAAGCATTTCGATATCGATTGCTAAATGAGTATATACAAGAAAATCGACTTTATACCTAAATATAAGATTACGGAATTCTTCCAAATGCACTGCCGTTATACCGTTATGGCTTTATGTAAACTTCAGTAAGATAAAGAAGGATAACTAACTTAAATATGTTAAACTAATGACTTGAAGCATTTCCTCATAGATTGCTAAAAGAGTATATACAAGAAAATCGACTTTATACCTAAATATAAAATTACGGAATTCTTCTAAATGCACTGCCGTTATGCCGCCATGGCTTTATGTTAACTTCAGTGCGTTAAAGAAGCTTTATTAACTTTAATATATTAAACCAATGATTTGAAGCATTTCGATATCGATTGCTAAATGAGTATATACACGAAAATCGACTTTACACCTAAATATAAGATTACGTTATTCTTCTAAATGCACTGCCGTTATGCCGTTAAGGCTTTTGTAGAGTTCAGTAAAATAAAGATGTTTAATTAACTTAAATATAGTAAACTAATGATTTGAAGCATTTCGATATTGATTGCTATATGTATATATACAACAAAATCGACTTTATACCTAAATATAAGATTACGTAATTCTTCTAAATGCACTGCCGTTATGCCGCCATTTCTTTATGTCAACTTCAATACGTTAAAGAAGGTCAACTTACTTAAATATGTTAAACTAATGATTTGAAGCATTTCAAAATCGATTGCTAAATATGTAACTACAAGAAAATCGACTTTATCCCTAAATAGAAGATTACGAAATTCTTCTAATTACACTGCAGTTATACCGTTAAGGCTTCATGTAAATTTCAGTACGTTTAAGAAGGTTAATTTACTTAAATATGCTAAACTAATGATTTGAAGCATTTCGATATCGATTGCTTAATGTGTATGTACAAGAAAATCGATTTTATACCTAAATAAAAGATTACGGAATTCACCCAAATATACTGCCGTTATGCCGTTATGGCGTTATGTAAACTTCGGTAAGATAAAGAAGGTCAATTAACCTAAATATGCTAAACCAGTTATTTGAAGCATTTCGATATCGAATGCTAAATATGTAAATACAAGAAAATCGACTTTATACTTAAATATAAGATTACGGAATTCTTCTAAATGCACTGCCGTTATGCCGCTAAGGCTTTTGTAGACTTCAGTAAGATAAAGAGCGTTAATTAACTTAAATACGAGGGCTGTCTGATAAATAACCGACCTCAACGTAAAGCTAGCGGTACCTCTGAAAAAAAGTTTCTACTTCAAAGTGTGCATATCATAATTTCTACTCGCCAAAATTTCGGAAATTTATCTTGCGCAATTATCTGTTGACAGTCGTTTTTGTGAGTCTATTTCGGTGATTTCCCCAAAATGGAAAATATTGAATATCGAGCTGTAATTAAATTTTTATTTTTGAATGGCAATACGCTTTCACAAATCAAAGATGAGTTGGACTCTGTGTACGGTGACTCTGCACCATCGTTTATCACCATAAAGTTTTGGGCAGGTGAATTTAAACGTGGTCGCAGGAGCTTGGAAGATGATGAACGTCCTGGGCGTCCAAAAGCTGTAACCACTAACGATAACATCGCTAAAGTTCATCAATTGGTATTAGACGACCGCCGGATTAAAGTTAAGGAAATAGCTGAGATTATGAAGATGTCAAAAGAACGTGTTTGTCACATATTAAACCAAGATTTGGGCATGAGAAAGCTGTCCGCGCGTTGGGTGCCGCGGTTGCTTACGCTAGACCACAAACGTGCGCGCATGAACATTTCCAGCGCACTGTTGGCTCAGTTTAGAGGCAATACGACCAAGTTTTGGCGCCGATTGATAACTGTAGACGAAACTTGGATTCATCATTATACGCTCGAAACAAAAATCCAATCTAAGCAGTGGATTGAAAAGGGGGAACCGGCCCCAAAAAAACCTAAAGCTGTGTATTCGGCTGGGAAAGTGATGGCGAGTGTTTTTTGGGACAGCCATGGAATTTTATTTATTGGCTATCTTGAAAAAGGAAAAACTATAACAGGAGCATACTACGCATCATTATTGGACAGGCTAAAGGAAGAAATTTCGAAAAATCGGCCATATTTGCAAAAAAAGAAAGTCTTGTTCCACCAAAACAACGCAACATCTCACACCTCAACAGTCGCCATGACGAAAGTCCACGAATTGCGGTTCGAACTGCTTGACCATCCACCTTATTCACCGGATCTAGAACCAAGCGACTTTTTTTTGTTTCCTCAAATTAAAACTGCGCTCGGCGGCCAGAGATTTTCGTCAAATGAGGAGGCAATCTCTTTCGTGAACTCGTATTTTGCAGACAAAGACGCCAAGTACTATTTGGAAGGGTTGCAGAGATGGGAGCATCGCTGGGAGAAGAGTGTGGAGTTACAAGGAGACTATGTAGAAAAATAAAAAAAAAAACAATGTGAAAAATTCGCGTGCATGATGGTTACGTCGGTTATTTATCAGACAGCCCTCGTTTGTTAAACTAATGATTTGAAGCATTTCGATATCGATTGCTAAATGTGTATGTACAACAAAATCGACTTTATACCTAAATATAAGATTACGGAATTCTTCCAAATGCACTGCCGTTATGGCTTTATGTAAACTTCAGTAAGATAAAGAAGATTAATTAACTTAAATATGCTAAACCAGTTATTTGAAGCATTTCGATATCGATTGCAAAATGTGTATATACAAGAAAATCGACTTTATACCTAAATATAAGATTACGGAATTCTTCCAAATGCACTGCCGTTATGGCTTTATATCAACTTCAATACGTTTAAGAAGGTTAATTAAATTAAATATGTTAAACTAATGATTTGAAGCATTTCGATATCGCTTGCTAAATGAGTATATACAAGAAAGTCGAATTTATACCTAATATAAGATAACGGAGTTCTTCTAAATGCAGTGCAGTTATACCGTTAAGGCTTTATGTAGACTTCAGTGCGTTAAAGAAGGTTTATTAACATAAATATGTTAAACTAACGAGTTGAAGCATTTCGATATCGCTTGCTAAATGTGTATTTACAAGAAAATCGACTTTATACCTAAACATAAGATTATGAAATTCTTCCAAATGTACTGTCGTTATGGCTTTATATCAACTTCAATACGTTAAAGAAGGTTAATTAACTTAAATATGTTAAACTAATGATTTGAAGCATTTCGATATCGCTTGCTAAATGAGTAAATACAAGAAAGTCGAATTTAAACCTAATATAAGATAACGGAATTCTTCCAAATGTACTGTCGTTATGGCTTTATATCAACTTCAATACGTTAAAGAAGGTTAATTAACTTAAATATGTTAAACTAATGATTTGAAGCATTTCGATATCGCTTGCTAAATGAGTATATACAAGAAAGTCGAATTTATACCTAATATAAGATAACGGAGTTCTTCTAAATGCAGTGCAGTTATACCGTTAAGGCTTTATGTAGACTTCAGTGCGTTAAAGAAGGTTTATTAACTTAAATATGTTAAACTAATGATTTGAAGCATTTCGATATCGCTTGCTAAATGAGTATATAAAAGAAAATCGAATTTATACCTAAATATAACATTAGGGAATTCTTCTTAATGCACTGTCGTTATGCCACCCTGGCTTTATATCACCTTCATTACGTTAAAGAAGGTTAATTAACTTAAATATGTTAAAATAATGATTTGAAGATTTTCGATATCGATTGCTAAATGTGTAAATATTAGAAAATCGACTATGTACCTAAATATAAGATTACGAAATTCTACTACATGCACTGTCGTTATGCAGCCATGGCTTCATATCACCTTCATTACATTAAAGAAGGTTAATTATTTTAAATATGTTAAACTAATGGTTTGAAACATTTCGATATCGATTGCTAAATGTGTAAATAAAAGAAAATCGACTTTATACCTAAAAATAAAATTATAACTTTACGGAATTCTTCTAAATGCACTGGCGTTATACCGTTAAGGCTTTATGTAGACTTCAGTAAGCTAAAAAGCGTTTATTATCTTAATATGTTAAACTAATGATTTGAAGCATTTCGATGTCGATAGCTAAATGTGTATATACAAGAAAATCGACTTTATACCTAAATATGAGATTAGGGAATTCTTCTACATGCACTGCTGTTATGCCGCCATGGCTATATGCAAACTTCAGATCGTTAAAGAAGGTGGTTAACTAACTTAAATATGTTAAACTAATGATTTGAAGATTTTCGATATCGATTGCTAAATGTGTTTGTACAACAAAATCGACTTTATACCTAAACATAAGATAACGGAATTCATATAAATATACTGCCGTTATGACTTTATGTAAACTTCAGTAGATAAAGAAGGTTAATTGACTGAAATATGCTAAACCAGTTATTTGAAGCATTTCGATATCGATTGCTAAATGTGTAAATACAAGAAAATCGAATTTATACTTAAATATAAGATTACGTAATTCTTCTAAATGCTTTGCCGTTATGCCGCTAAGCCGGTTGTAGACTTCAATAAGCTAAAAAGAGTTTATTAACTTAATATGTTATACTAATGATATGAAGCATTTCGATATCGATAGCTAAATGTGTATATATAAGAAAATCGACTTTATACCTAAATATAAGATTACGGAATTCTTCTACATGCACTGCCGTTATGCCGCCATGGCTATATGCCAACTTCAGATCGTTAAAGAAGGTTTATTAACACAAATATGTTAAACGAATGATTTGAAGCATTTCGATGTCGATAGCTAAATGTGTATATACAAGAAAATCGACTTTATAACTAAATATAAGATTACGGAATTCTTCCAAATGTACTGTCGTTATGCCGCCATGGCTATATGCCAACTTCAGATCGTTAAAGAAGGTTAATTAACTTAGATATGTTAAACTAACGATTTGAAGCATTTCGCTATCGATTGCTAAATGTTTATATACAAGAAAATTGACTTTATACTTAAATATAAGACTGCGGAATTCTTCCAAATGTACTGTCGTTATGCCGCCATGGCTTTATATCAACTTCAATACGTTAAAGAAGGTTAATTAACTTAAATATGTTAAACTAATGATTTGAAGCATTTCGATATCGATTGCTAAATGCGTATATACAACAAAATCGACTTTATACCTAAATATAAGATTATGGAATTCTTCTAAATGCACTGTCGTTATGCCGCCATGGCTTTATATCACCTTCATTACGTTAAGAAGGTTAATTAACTTAAATATGTTAAACTAATGATTTGAAGCATTTCGATATCGATTGCTAAATGTGTAAATACAAGAAAATCGATTTTATACCTAAATATAAAATTATAACATTACGGAATTCTTCTAAATGCACTGCCGTTATACCGTTAAGGCTTTACGTAGACTTCAGTAAGCTAAAAAGCGTTTATTGACTTTATATGTTAAACTAATGATATGAAGCATTTCGGTATCGATACATAAATGTGTATATACAAGAAAATCGACTTTATACCTAAATATAAGATTACGGGATTCTTCTACATGCACTGCCGTTATGCCGCCATGGCTTTATATCACCTTCATTACGTTAAAGAAGGTTAACTAACTTAAATATGTTAAACTAACGAGTTGAAGCATTTCGATATCGCTTGCTAAATGTTATATACAAGAAAGTCGACTTTATGCCTAAATATAAGACTATGGAATTATGGCTTTATAGCACCTGCATTACGTTAAAGAAGGTTTATTAACTTAAATATGTTAAACCAGTTATCTGAAGCATTTCGATATCGATTGCGAAATGTGTATATACAAGAAAATCGACTTTATACCTAAATATAAAATTACAACATTACGGAATTCTTCTAAATACACTGCCGTTATACCGTTAAGGCTTTATGTAGACTTTAGTATGCTAAAAAATGTTTATTTACTTAATATGTTAAACTTATGATTTGAAGCATTTCGATATCGATTGCTAAATGTGTATAAACAAAAAAATCGACTTTATACCTAAATATAATATTACGGAATTCTTCTAAATGCACTGCCGTTATGCCGCCATGGCTTTAAGCCAACTTCCGGTCGTTAAAGAAGGTTTATTAGCTTAAATATGTTAAACTAATTATTTGAAGCTTTTCGATATCGATTGCTAAATGTGTATATACAAGAAAATCGACTTTATGCATAAATATAAGACTTCGGAATTCTGCCAAATGTACTGTCGTTATGCCGCCATGGCTTTATATCAAATTCAATACGTTAAAGAAGGTTAATTTACTTAAATATGTTAAACTAATGATTTGAAGCATTTCGATATCGATTGCTAAATGCGTATATACAACAAAATCGACTTTATACCTAAATATAACATTACGGAATTCTTCTAAATGCACTGTCGTTATGCCGCCATGGCTTTATATCACCTTCATTACGTTAAAGAAGGTTAACT
>JAPZAG010000482.1:0-68988 GCA_027475135.1 Bactrocera correcta
GTTCAAATTTTAAAAAAGTTTACATATTTAAATTAATTAACCTTCTTTTCTTACTGAAGTTTACTTTAAAACCATACGGATAACGGCAGTATTTAAGAATTTCCCTTATCTTATATTTAGGATAAAGTCGATTTTTTGTAATACACATTTTGCAAACGATATCGAAATGCCTCAAATCATTCGTTTAACATATTTAAGTTGTTAACCTTCTTTTACGTAAGGGAAAGGGGTTTTAAACCATGGCGGCATAACGACAGTGCATAGAAGAATTCCGTAATCTTATATTTAGGGATAAAGTCGATTTTTTGTATATACACATTAGCAAACGATAACGAAATGCTTCAAATCATTGTTTAACATATTTAAGTTCGTTAACCTTCTTTAACGTAATGAAGGTGATATAAAACCATGGCGGGATAACGACAGTGGATTTGGGAAAAATTCCGTAAACTTATATTTATGAAAAAAGGGCAAATTTTTTTTTATATACACATTCAGCAATCGATATCGAAATGCTTTTCAAAAAGTTTAAGTTAATAAACCTTCTTTAACGAACGGAAGTTGGCTTATAGCCATGGCGGCATAACGGCAGTGGATTTAGAAGAATTCCGTAATCTTATATTTAGGCATAAAGTCGATTTTCTTGTATATACAATTTAGCTATCGATATCGAAATGCTTCAAATCATTAGTTTAACATATTAAGTTAATAAACATTTTTAAGCATACTGAAGTCTACATAAAGCCTTAACGGTATAACGGCAGTGCATTTAGAAGAATTCCGTAATGTTTTAATTTTATATTTTGGGATAAAGTCGATTTTCTTGTATATATACATTTCGCAAACGATATGGAAATGCTTCAGATAACTGGTTTAACATATTTAAGATAATAAACCTCCTTTAGCGAACTGAAGTTGACATAAAGCCATAACGGCACTGCATTTGGAAGAATTCCGTAGTCTCATATTTACGCATAAATTCGATTTTCTTGTATATACACATTTTGCAATCGATATCGAAATGCTTCAAATAACTGGTTTAGCATACTTAAGTTAATTAACCTTCTTAATCTTACTGAAGTTTACATAAAGCCATCACGGCATAACGGCAGTATATTTATATGAATTCCGTTATATTATATTTAAGTATAAAGTCGATTTTTTTGTATATACACATTTAGCAATCGATATCGTAATGCTTCAAATCATTAGTTTACTATATTTAAGTTAATAAAACATCTTTATTTTACTGAAGTCTACAAAAGCCTTAACGGCATAACGGCAGTGCATTTAGAAGAATTACGTAATCTTATATTTAGGTATAAAGTCGATTTTCGTGTATATACTCATTTAGCAATCGATATCGAAATGCTTCAAATCATTAGTTTAATATATTAAAGTTAATAAAGCTTCTTTAACGCACTGAAGTTAACATAAAGCTATGGCCGCATAGCGGCAGTGCATTTAGAAGAATTCCGTAATCTTATATTTAGGTATAAAGTCGATTTTCTTGTATATACACATTTAGCAATCGATATGGAAATGCTTCAAATCATTAGTTTAACATATTTAAGTTAATTAGTCTTCTTTAACGTAATGAAGGTGACATAAAGACATGGCGGCATAACGACAGTACATTTGGAAGAATTCCGTAAACTTATGTTTAGGTATAAATTCGATTTTCTTTTACATACACATTAAGCTATCAATATCAAAATGCTTCAAATCATTAGTTTAACAAATTTAAGTTAATTAACCTTCTTTAACGTATTGAAGTTGATATAAAGCAATGGCGGCATAACGACAGTACATTTGGAAGAATTCCGTAGTCTTATATTTAGGTATAAAGTCGATTTTCTTTTATATATGCATTAAGCAATCGATATCGAAATGCTTCAAATACCTGGTTTAACATATTTAAGTTAATAAACCTTCTTTAACAAACTGAAGTTAACATAAAGCCATAACGGTATAATGCCAGTGCATTTGGAAGAATTCCGTAATCTTATATTTAGGTATAAAGTCGATTTTGTTGTATATACACATCTAGCAATCGATATCGAAATGCTTCAAATCATTAGTTTAACATATTTAAGTTAATTAACCTTCTTTAACGTAATGAAGGTGATATAAAGCCATGGCGGCATAACGACAGTGCATGTAGAAGAATTCCGTAATCTTATATTTAGGTATATAGTCGATTTTCTTGTATTTACGCATTTAGCAATCGATATGGAAATGCTTCAAATCATTAGTTTAACATGTTTAAGTTAATAAACCTTCTTTAACGAACGGAAGTTGGCTTATAGCCATGGCGGCATAACGGCAGTGCATTTAGAAGAATTCCGTAATCTTATATTTAGGTATACAATCGAGTTTCTTGTATTTACACATTAAGCAATTGATATCGAAATGCATCAGATAACTGGTTTAGCATATTTATATTAATTAACCTTCTTTATCTTACTAAAGTTTACATAAAGCCATAACGGTATAACGGCAGTACATTTATATGAATTCCGTTATCTTACATTTAGGTATAAAGTCGATTTTTTTGTACATACACATTTAGCAATCGATATTGAAATGCTTCAAATCATTAGTTTAACATATTTAAGTTAGTTAACCTTCTTTAACGTAATGAAAGTGATATAAAGCCATGGCGGCATAACGACAGTGCATTTAGAAGAATTCCGTAATCTTATATTTGGGTATAAAGTCGATTTTGTTGTATATACACATCTAGCAATCGATATCGAAATGCTTCAAATTATTAGTTTAACATATTTAAGTTAATTAACCTTCTTTAACGATCTGAAGGTGATATAAAACCATGGCGGCATAACGGCAGTGCATTTAGAAGAATTCCGTAATCTTATATTTAGGTATAAAGTCGGTTTTGTTGTATATACACATCTAGCAATCGATATCGAAATGCTTCTAATCATTAGTTTAACATATTTATGTTAATTAACCTTCTTTAACGTAATGAAGGTGATATAAAGCCATGGCGGCATAACGACAGTGCATGAGGAAGAATTCCGTAATCTTATATTTAGGTACATAGTCGATTTTGTTGTATATACACATTAGCAATCGATATCGAAAATCTTCAAATCATTAGTTTAACATATTTAAGTTAGTTAACCTTCTTTAACGTAATGAAAGTGATATAAAGCCATGGCGGCATAACGACAGTGCATTTAGAAGAATTCCGTAATTTTATATTTAGGTATAAAATCGAGTTTCTTGTATTTACACATTAAGCAATTGATATCGAAATGCATCAGATAACTGGTTTAGCATATTTATGTTAATTAACCTTCTTTATCTTACTAAAGTTTACATAAAGCCATAACGGTATAACGGCAGTACATTTATATGAATTCCGTTATCTTACATTTAGGTATAAAGTCGATTTTGTTGTACATACACATTTAGCAATCGATATTGAAATGCTTCAAATCATTAGTTTAACATATTTAAGTTAGTTAATCTTCTTTAACGTAATGAAAGTGATATAAAGCCATGGCGGCATAACGACAGTACATTTGGAAGAATTCCGTAGTCTTATATTTGGGTATAAAGTCGATTTTGTTGTATATACACATTAGCAATCAATATCGAGATGGTTCAACTCATTAGTTCAACATATTTAAGTGAATAAACCTTCTTTAACGATCTGAAGGTGATATAAAACCATGGCGGCATAACGGCAGTGCATTTAGAAGAATTCCGTAATCTTATATTTAGGTATAAAGTCGATTTTCTTGTATACACACATTTAGCAATCGATAACGAAATGCTTCAAATCAATAGTTTGACATATTTAAGTTAATTAACCTTCTTTAACGTATTGAAGTTGATATAAAGCCATGGCGGCATAACGGCAGTGCATGTAGAAGAATTCCGTAGTCTTATATTTAGGTATAAAGTCGATTTTGTTGTATATACACATAAGCAATCGATATCGAGATGGTTCAACTCAATAGTTTAACATACTTAATTTAGAAAATGCTTAAAATCATTAGTTTAACATATTTAAGTTAATTAACCTTCTTTAACGTATTGAAGTTGATATATAGCCATGGCGGCATAACGGCAGTGCATGTAGAAGAATTCCGTAGTCTTATATTTAGGTATAAAGTCGGTTTTGTTGTATATACACATAAGCAATCGATATCGAGATGGTTCAACTCATTAGTTTAACATACTTAAATTAATTAACCTTATTTTTCTCACTGAAGTGTACATAAAGCCATAACGGTATAACGGCAGTGCATTTGGAAGAATTCCGTAATCTTATATTTAGGTATAAAGTCGAGTTTCTTGTATTTACACATTAAGCAATTGATATCGAAATGCATCAGATAACTGGTTTAGCATATTTATGTTAATTAACCTTCTTTATCTTACTAAAGTTTACATAAAGCCATAACGGTATAACGGCAGTACATTTATATGAATTCCGTTATCTTACATTTAGGTATAAAGTCGATTTTGTTGTACATACATATTTAGCAATCGATATTGAAATGCTTCAAATCATTAGTTTAACATATTTAAGTTAGTTAACCTTCTTTAACGTAATGAAAGTGATATAACGCCATGGCGGCATAACGACAGTGCATTTAGAAGAATTCCGTAATCTTATATTTGGGTATAAAGTCGATTTTGTTGTATATACACATTAGCAATGAATCGAATGCTTCAATCATTAGTTAAATATTTAAGTTGAATAAACTTCAATCAATATCGAGATGGTTCAACTCATTAGTTCAACATATTTAAGTGAATAAACCTTCTTTAACGATCTGAAGGTGATATAAAACCATGGCGGCATAACGGCAGTGCATTTAGAAGAATTCCGTAATCTTATATTTAGGTATAAAGTCGATTTTCTTGTATACACACATTTAGCAATCGATAACGAAATGCTTCAAATCAATAGTTTGACATATTTAAGTTAATTAACCTTCTTTAACGTATTGAAGTTGATATAAAGCCATGGCGGCATAACGGCAGTGCATGTAGAAGAATTCCGTAGTCTTATATTTAGGTATAAAGTCGATTTTGTTGTATATACACATAAGCAATCGATATCGAGATGGTTCAACTCAATAGTTTAACATACTTAAGTTAGAAAATGCTTAAAATCATTAGTTTAACATATTTAAGTTAATTAACCTTCTTTAACGTATTGAAGTTGATATATAGCCATGGCGGCATAACGGCAGTGCATGTAGAAGAATTCCGTAGTCTTATATTTAGGTATAAAGTCGGTTTTGTTGTATATACACATAAGCAATCGATATCGAGATGGTTCAACTCATTAGTTTAACATACTTAAATTAATTAACCTTATTTTTCTCACTGAAGTGTACATAAAGCCATAACGGTATAACGGCAGTGCATTTGGAAGAATTCCGTAATCTTATATTTAGGTATAAAGTCGAGTTTCTTGTATTTACACATTAAGCAATTGATATCGAAATGCATCAGATAACTGGTTTAGCATATTTATGTTAATTAACCTTCTTTATCTTACTAAAGTTTACATAAAGCCATAACGGTATAACGGCAGTACATTTATATGAATTCCGTTATCTTACATTTAGGTATAAAGTCGATTTTGTTGTACATACATATTTAGCAATCGATATTGAAATGCTTCAAATCATTAGTTTAACATATTTAAGTTAGTTAACCTTCTTTAACGTAATGAAAGTGATATAACGCCATGGCGGCATAACGACAGTGCATTTAGAAGAATTCCGTAATCTTATATTTGGGTATAAAGTCGATTTTGTTGTATATACACATCTAGCAATCGATATCGAAATGCTTCAAATCATTAGTTTAATATATTTAAGTTAATAAAGCTTCCTTAACGTAATGAAGGTGATATAAAGCCATAACGGCATAACGGGAGTGTATTTCGATGAATTCCGTAATCTTATATTTAGGTATAAAGTCGACTTTCTTGTATTTACACATTAGCAATCGATATCGAGATGCTTCAACTCATTAGTTTAACATATTTAAGTTAATTAACCTTCTTTAACGTAATGAAGGTGATATAAAGCCATAGCGGCATATAGGCAGTGTATTTCGATGAATTCCGTAATCTTATATTTAGGTATAAAATCGGCATTCTTGTATATACTCATTTAGCAATCTATATCGAAATGCTTCAAATCATTAGTTTAATAAACTTAAGTTAATAAAGCTTATTTAACGCACTGAAGTTAACATAAAGCCATAACAGCAGTGCATTTCGAAGAATTCCGTAATCTTATATTTAGGTATAAAGTCGATTTTCTTGTATATAGATATTTAGCAATCGATATCGAAATGCTTCAAATCATTAGTTTAGCATATTTAAGTTAATTAACCTTCTTTAACGTATTGAAGTCGATATAAAGCCATGGCGGCATAACGACAGTACATTTGGAAGAATTCCGAAGTCTTTTATTTATGTATAAAGTCGATTTTCTTGTATGTACACATTTAACAATCGATATCGAAATGCTTCAAATAATTAGTTTAACATATTTAAGCTAATAAACCTTCTTTAACGAACGGAAGTTGGCTTAAAGCCATGGCGGCATAACGGCAGTGCATTTAGAAGAATTCCGTAATTTTATAATTTTATATTTAGGTATAAAGTCGATTATCTTATATATACACGTTTCGCAATCGATATCGAAATGCTTCAGATAACTTGTTTAACATAATTAAGTTAATAAACCTCCTTTAGCGAACTGAAGTTGACATAAAGCCATAATTCCATAGTCTTATATTTAGGCATAAAGTCGATTTTCTTGTATATACACATTTAGCAATCGATATCGAAATGCTTCAAATCATTAGTTTAACATATTTAAGTTAATTAACCTTCTTTAACGAACGGAAGTTGGCATAAAGCCATTACGGCATAACGGCAGTGCATTTAAAAGAATTCCGTAATCTTATATTTAGGTATAAAGTCGATTTTCTTGTATATACACATTTGGCAATCGATAACGAAATGCTTCAAATCATTAGTTTAACATATTTAAGTTAATTAACCTTCTTTCTCTGATTGAAGTTTACATAAAGCCATAACGGTATAACGCCAGTGCATTTGGAAGAATTCCGTAAACTTATATTTAGGTATAATGTCGATTTTGTTGTATATACACATTTAGCAATCGATATCGAGATGCTTCAAATCATTAGTTTAACATATTTAAGTTAATTAACCTTGTTTTTCTTACTGAAGTTTACGTAAGGCCAGAACGGTATAACGGCAGTGCATTTGGAAGAATTCCGTAATCTTATATTTAGGCATAAAGTCGATTTTTTTGTATATACACATTTAGCTATCGATATCGAAATGCTTCAAATCATTCGTTTAACATATTTAAGTTCGTTAACCTTCTTTAACGTAATGAAGGTGATATAAAAACCATGGCGGCAAAACGACAGTGCATTTAGAGGAATTCCGTAATCTTTTATTTATGTATAAGGTCAATTTTCTTGTATATACACATTCAGCAATCGATATCGAAAAGCTTCAAATCATTCGTTTAACATATTTAAGTTCGTTAACCTTCTTTAACGTAATGAAGGTGATATAAAACCATGGCGGCATAACGACAGAGCATTTAGAAGAATTCCGTAATCTTATATTTATGTATAAGGTCGATTTTCTTGTATATACACATTCAGCAATCGATATCGAAATGCTTCAAAGTTTAAGTTAATAAACCTTCTTTAACGAACGGAAGTTGGCTTATAGCCATGGCGGCATAACGACAGTACATTTGGAAGAATTCCGTAATCTTATGTTTAGGTATAAATTCGATTTTTTTTTACATACACATTTAGCTATCGATATCGAAATGCTTCAAATCATTAGTTTAACAAATTTAAGTTAATTAACCTTCTTTAAGGTATTGAAGTTGATATAAAGCCATGGCGGCATAACGACAGTACATTTGGAAGAATTCCGTAGTCTTATATTTAGGTATAAAGTCGATTTTCTTTTATATATTCATTAAGCAATCGATATCGAAATGCTTCAAATACCTGGTTTAACATATTTAAGTTAATAAACCTTCTTTAACAAACTGAAGTTAACATAAAGCCATAACGGTATAACGACAGTACATTTGGAAGAATTCCGTAATCTTATGTTTAGGTATAAATTCGATTTTTTTACATATGCTTCAAATCATTAGTTTAACAAATTTAAGTTAATTAACCTTCTTTAAGGTATTGAAGGTGATATAAAGCCATGGCGGCATAACGACAGTGCATGTAGAAGAATTCCGTAATCTTATATTTGGGTATAAAGTCGATTTTGTAGTATATACGCATCTAGCAATCGATAAAGAAATGCTTCAAATCATTAGTTTAACATATTTAAGTTAATTAACCCTCTTTATCTTACTGAAGTCTACAAACGCCTTAACGGCATAACGGCAAAGCATTTAGAAGAATTACGTAATCTTATATTTAGGTATAAAGTCGATTTTCTTTTATATACACATGTAGCAATCGATATCGAAATGCTTCAAATCATAAGTTTAACATATTAAGTTAATAAACATTTTTTAGCATACTGGAGTCTACATAAAGCCTTAGCGGTATAACGGCAGTGCATTTAGAAGAATTCCGTAATGTTATATTTTTATATTTAGGTATAAAGTCGATTTTATGTATATAGGTTTCAACTTTGATAACGCTCTAGCGGGTAAACTGTTTGAACGAGGTGAGTCAGACATAAAGCATTGGATAGATAATTTAAAGAGCTCTCAGGAAAGTTTTCAATCATGGGTCAAACATAAAGCATTGGTTAGATAATTTAAAGGGCTTTCAGGAAAGTCTTTAATCTTTGTTCTACTACTATCAGGCGCATGGAAATAGTCACATTTTTGTTTCAACTTTGCTAACGCTCTAGTGGCTAAACTATTGGAACGAGGTGGGTCAAACATAAAGCGTTGGTTAGATAATTTTAAGAGCTCTCAGGAAAGTCTTCAATCTTTCTTCTACTCCTATCAGGGGTTTGGTAATAGTCACATTTCTGTTTCACTTTTGATAACGCTCTGAGGCTAAACTATTTGAATGAGGTAAGTCGAACATAAAGCATTGGTTAGATAATTTAAAGAGCTCTCAAGAAAGTCTTCAATCTTTCTTCTAGTCTTATCAGGGACTTGGCAATAGTCACATTTTTGTTTCAACTGTGCTAACGCTCTAGCGGCTAAACAATTAGAACGAGTTGGGTCAAACATAAAGCGTTGGTTAGATAATTTTAAGAGCTCTCAGGAAAGTCTTCAATCCTTCTTCTACTCCTATCAGGGGCTTGGTAATAGTCACATTTCTGTTTCACTTTTGATAACGCTCTGAGGCTAAACTATTTGAATGAGGTAAGTCGAACATAAAGCATTGGATATATAATTTAAAGAGCTCTCAGGAAAGTCTTCAATCTTTCTTCTACTCCTATCAGGGGCTTGGTAATAGTCACATTTTTGTTTCAACTTTGCTAACGCTCTAGCGGCTAAACTATTAGAACGAGGTGGGTCAAACATAAAGTATTGGATATATAATTTAAAGAGCTCTCAGGAAAGTCTTCAATCTTTCTTTTACTCCTATCAGGGGCTTGGTAATTGTCACATTTTTGTTTCAACTTTGCTAACGCTCTAGCGGCTAAACTATTGGAACGAGTTCGGTCAAACATAAAGCATTGGTTAGATAATTTAAAGGGCTCCCAGGAAAGTCTTCAATCTTTCTTCTACTCCTATCAGGGGCTTTGAAATAGTCACATTTTTGTTTCACTTTTATTAGTGCTCTAGCGGGTAAACTATTTAAACGAGGTTAGTCAAACATAAAGCATTGGTTAGATAATTTAAAGAGCTCTCAGGAAAGTCTTAAATCTTTCTTCTACTCCTATCAGGGGCTTGGTAATAGTCACATTTTTGTTTCAACTTTGCTTACGCTCTAGCGGCTAAACTATTGGAACGAGTTCGGTCAAACATAAAGCATTGGTTAGATAATTTAAAGGGCTCTCAGGGAAGTCTTCAATCTTTCTTCTAGATTGGTTAGATAATTTAAAGGGCTCTCAGGAAAGTCTTCAATCTTTCTTCTACTCCTACCAGGGGCTTGGCAATAGTCACATTTCTGTTTCAACTTTGCTAACGCTCTGAGGCTAAACTATGCTCTAGCGGGTAAACTCTTTAAACGAGGTTAGTCAAACATAAATCATTGGTTAGATAATTTAAAGACCTTTCAGAAAAGTCTTCAATCTTTCTTCTACTCCTATCAGGGGCTTGGAAATAGTCTAATTTTTGTTTAAACTTTGCTAACGCTCTAGCGGCTAAACTATTGGAACGAGTTCGGTCAAACATAAAGCATTGGTTAGATAATTTAAAGGGCTCTCAGGAAAGTCTTCAATCTTTCTTCTCCTCTTATCAGGGGCTTGGCAATAGTCACATTTTTGTTTCAACTTTGCTAACGCTCTAGCGGCTAAACAATTAGAACGAGTTGGGTCAAACATAAAGCATTGGTTAGATAATTTAAAGGGCTCTCAGGAAAGTCTTCAATCTTTCTTCTACTCTTATCAGGGGCTTGGCAATAGTCACATTTTTGTTTCAACTTTGCTAACGCTCTAGCGGCTAAACTATTAGAACGAGTTGGGTCAAGCATAAAGCGTTGGTTAGATAATTTAAAGAGCTCTCAGGAAAGTCTTCAATCTTTCTTCTACTCCTTCCCGAGGGTTTGCAATAGTCACATTTCTGTTTCAACTGTGCTAACGCTCTGAGGCTAAACTATTTGAATGAGGTGGGTCGAACATAAAGCATTGGTTAGGTAATTTAAAGAGCTCTCAAGAAAGTCTTCAATCTTTCTTCTACTCTTATCAAGGGCTTGGCAATAGTCACATTTTTGTTTCACTCTTATTAATGCTCTAGCGGGTAAACTATTTAAACGAGGTTAGTCAAACATAAAGCATTGGTTAGATAATATAAAGAGCTCTCAGGAAAGTCTTAAATCTTTCTTCTACTCCTATCAGGGGCTTGGTAATAGTCACATTTTTGTTTCAACTTTGCTAACGCTCTAGCGGCTAAACTATTGGAACGAGTTCGGTCAAACATAAAGCATTGGTTAGATAATTTAAAGGGCTCTCAGGAAAGTCTTCAATCTTTATTCTACTCCTATCAGGGGCTTGGAAATAGTCACATTTTTGTTTCACTTTTATTAATGCTCTAGCGGGTAAACTCTTTAAACGAGGTTAGTCAAACATAAATCATTGGTTAGATAATTTAAAGACCTTTCAGAAAAGTCTTCAATCTTTCTTCTACTCCTATCAGGGGCTTGGAAATAGTCACATTTTTGTTTCAACTTTGCTAACGCTCTAGCGGCTAAACTATTGGAGCGAGTTCGGTCAAACATAAAGCATTGGTTAGATAATTTAAATAGCTCTCAGGAAAGTCACCAACCTTTATTCTACTCCTATCAGGGGCTTGGAAATAGTCACATTTTTGTTTCACTTTTATTAATGCTCTAGCGGGTAAACTATTTAAACGAGGTTAGTCAAACATAAAGCATTGGTTAGATAATTTAAAGAGCTCTCAGGAAAGTCTTAAATCTTTCTTCTACTCCTATCAGGGGCTTGGTAATAGTCACATTTTTGTTTCAACTTTGCTTACGCTTTAGCGGCTAAACTATTGGAACGAGTTGGGTCAAACATAAAGCATTGGTTAGATAATTTAAAGGGCTCTCAGGAAAGTCTTCAATCTTTCTTCTACTCTTATCAGGGGCTTGGCAATAGTCACATTTTTGTTTCAACTTTGCTAACGCTCTAGCGGCTAAACAATTAGAACGAGTTGGGTCAAGCATAAAGCGTTGGTTAGATAATTTAAAGAGCTCTCAGGAAAGTCTTCAATCTTTATTCTACTCCTATCAGGGGCTCGGAAATAGTCACATTTTTGTTTCCCTTTTATTAATGCTCTAGCGGGTAAACTATTTAAACGAGGTTATTCAAACATAAAGCATTGGTTAGATAATTTAAAACCTTTCAGAAAAGTCTTTAATCTTTCTTCTCTCCTATCAGGGGCTTGGAAATAGTCACATTTTTGTTTCAACTTTGCTAACGCTCTAGCGGCTAAACTATTGGAACGAGTTGGGTCAAACATAAAGCGTTGGTTAGATAATTTAAAGAGCTCTCAGGAAAGTCTTCAATCTTATTCTACTCCTATCGGGCTTGGAAATAGTCACATTTTGTTTCACATTATTAATGCTCTAGGGTTAACTATTTAAACGAGGTTAGTCAAATATAAAGCATTGGTTAGATAATTTAAAGAGCTCTCAGGAAAGTCTTAAATCTTTCTTCTACTCCTATCAGGGGCTTGGTAATAGTCACATTTTTGTTTCAACTTTGTTAACGCTCTAGCGGCTAAACTATTGAACGAGGTGGGTCAAACATAAAGATGGTTAGATAATTTAAAGGGTCTGGAAAAGGCTTCAATTTCCCCCCCCCCCCCCCCCCCCCCCCCCCCCCCCCCCCCCCCCCCCCCCCCCCCCCCCCCCCCCCCCCCCCCCCCCCCCCCCCCCCCCCCCCCCCCCCCCCCCCCCCCCCCCCCCCCCCCCCCCCCCCCCCCCCCCCCCCCCCCCCCCCCCCCCCCCCCCCCCCCCCCCCCCCCCCCCCCCCCCCCCCCTTTTTTTTTTTTTTTTTTTTTTTTTTTTTTTTTTTTTTTTTTTTTTTTTTTTTTTTTTTTTTTTTTTTTTTTTTTTTTTTTTTTTTTTTTTTTTTTTTTTTTTTTTTTTTTTTTTTTTTTTTTTTTTTTTTTTTTTTTTTTTTTTTTTTTTTTTTTTTTTTTTTTTTTTTTTTTTTTTTTTTTTTTTTTTTTTTTTTTTTTTTTTTTTTTTTTTTTTTTTTTTTTTTTTTTTTTTTTTTTTTTTTTTTTTTTTTTTTTTTTTTTTTTTTTTTTTTTTTTTTTTTTTTTTTTTTTTTTTTTTTTTTTTTTTTTTTTTTTTTTTTTTTTTTTTTTTTTTTTTTTTTTTTTTTAGATTGGTTAGATAATTTAAAGGGCTCTCAGGAAAGTCTTCAATCTTTCTTCTACTCCTACCAGGGGCTTGGCAATAGTCACATTTCTGTTTCAACTTTGCTAACGCTCTGAGGCTAAACTATGCTCTAGCGGGTAAACTCTTTAAACGAGGTTAGTCAAACATAAATCATTGGTTAGATAATTTAAAGACCTTTCAGAAAAGTCTTCAATCTTTCTTCTACTCCTATCAGGGGCTTGGTAATAGTCACATTTTTGTTTCAACTTTGCTAACGCTCTAGCGGCTAAACTATTAGAACGAGGTGGGTCAAACATAAAGTATTGGATATATAATTTAAAGAGCTCTCAGGAAAGTCTTCAATCTTTCTTCTACTCCTATCAGGGGCTTGGTAATAGTCACATTTTTGTTTCAACTTTGCTAACGCTCTAGCGGCTAAACTATTGGAACGAGTTGGGTCAAACATAAAGCATTGGTTAGATAATTTGAAGGGCTCTCAGGAAAGTCTTCAATCTTTCTTCTACTCCTATCAGGGGCTTGGTAATAGTCACATTTTTGTTTCAACTTTGCTAACGCTCTAGCGGCTAAACAATTAGAACGAGTTGGGTCAAACATAAAGCGTTGGTTAGATAATTTAAAGAGCTCTCAGGAAAGTCTTCAATCTTTATTCTACTCCTATCAGGGGCTTGGAAATAGTCACATTTTTGTTTCAACTTTGCTAACGCTCTAGCGGCTAAACTATTGGAACGAGTTCGGTCAAACATAAAGCATTGGTTAGATAATTTAAAGAGCTCTCAGGAAAGTCTTCAATCTTTATTCTACTCCTATCAGGGGCTTGGAAATAGTCACATTTTTGTTTCACTTTTATTAATGCTCTAGCGGGTAAACTATTTAAACGAGGTTAGTCAAACATAAAGCATTGGTTAGATAATTTAAAGAGCTCTCAGGAAAGTCTTCAATCTTTCTTCTACTCCTATCAGGGGCTTGGTAATAGTCACATTTTTGTTTCAACTTTGCTTAACGCTCTAGCGGCTAAACTATTGGAACGAGTTGGGTCAAACATAAAGCATTGGTTAGATAATTTAAAGGGCTCTCAGGAAAGTCTTCAATCTTTTTCTACTCTTATCAGGGGCTTGGAATAGTCACATTTTTGTTTCAACTTTGCTAACGCTCTAGCGGCTAAACATTAGAACGAGTTGGTCAAACATAAAGCTTGGTTAGATAATTTAAAGAGCTCTCAGGAAAGTCTTCAATCTTTATTCTACTCCTATCAGGGGCTTGGAAATAGTCACATTTTTGTTTCAACTTTTATTAATGCTCTAGCGGGTAAACTATTTAAACGAGGTTATGTCAAACATAAAGTCATTGGTTAGATAATTTAAAGACCTTTCAGAAAAGTCTTCAATCTTTCTTCTACTCCTATCAGGGGCTTGGTAATAGTCACATTTTTGTTTCAACTTTGCTAACGCTCTAGCGGCTAAACTATTGGAACGAGTTGGGTCAAACATAAAGCATTGGTTAGATAATTTAAAGAGCTCTCAGGAAAGTCTTCAATCTTTATTCTACTCCTATCAGGGGCTTGGAAATAGTCACATTTTAACTTTGCTAACGCTCTAGCGGCTAAACTATTAGAACGAGTTGGGTCAAGCATAAAGCGTTGGTTAGATAATTTAAAGAGCTCTCAGGAAAGTCTTCAATCTTTCTTCTACTCCTTCCCGGGGGTTTGCAATAGTCACATTTCTGTTTCAACTGTGCTAACGCTCTGAGGCTAAACTATTTGAATGAGGTGGGTCGAACATAAAGCATTGGTTAGATAATTTAAAGAGCTCTCAAGAAAGTCTTCAATCTTTCTTCTACTCCTATCAGGGGCTTGGAATAGTCACATTTTTGTTTCAACTTTGCTAACGCTCTAGCGGCTAAACTATTGGAACGAGTTGGTCAAACATAAAGCATTGGTTAGATAATTTAAAGAGCTCTCAGGAAAGTCTTCAATCTTTTTCTACTCCTATCAGGGGCTTGGAAATAGTCACATTTTTGTTTCACTTTTATTAATGCTCTAGCGGGTAAACTATTTAAACGAGGTTAGTCAAACATAAAGCATTGGTTAGATAATTTAAAGACCTTTCAGAAAAGTCTTCAATCTTTCTTCTACTCCTATCAGGGGCTTGGAAATAGTCACATTTTTGTTTCAACTTTGCTAACGCTCTAGCGGCTAAACTATTGGAACGAGTTGGTCAAACATAAAGCATTGGTTAGATAATTTAAAGAGCTCTCAGGAAAGTCTTCAATCTTTATTCTACTCCTATCAGGGGCTTGGAAATAGTCACATTTTTGTTTCAAATTTTATTAACGCTCTAGCGGTAAACTATTAGAACGAGGTGGGTCAAACATAAAGCATTGGTTAGATAATTTAAAGAGCTCTCAGGAAAGTCTTAAATCTTTCTTCTACTCCTATCAGGGGCTTGGTAATAGTCACATTTTTGTTTCAACTTTGCTAACGCTCTAGCGGCTAAACTATTGGAACGAGTTGGGTCAAACATAAAGCATTGGTTAGATAATTTAAAGAGCTCTCAGGAAAGTCTTCAATCTTTCTTCTACTCTTATCAGGGGCTTGGCAATAGTCACATTTTTGTTTCACTTTTATTAATGCTCTAGCGGGTAAACTATTTAAACGAGGTTAGTCAAACATAAAGCATTGGTTAGATAATTTAAAGAGCTCTCAGGAAAGTCTTAAATCTTTCTTCTACTCCTATCAGGGGCTTGGTAATAGTCACATTTTTGTTTCAACTTTGCTAACGCTCTAGCGGCTAAACTATTGGAACGAGTTGGGTCAAACATAAAGCATTGGTTAGATAATTTAAAGAGCTCTCAGGAAAGTCTTCAATCTTTCTTCTACATCTACCAGGGGCTTGGCAATAGTCACATTTTTGTTTCAACTTTGCTAACGCTCTAGCGGCTAAACTATTGGAACGAGTTGGGTCAAACATAAAGCATTGGTTAGATGATTTAAAGAGCTCTTAGGAAAATCTTCAATCTTTCTTCTACTCTTATCAAAGGCTTGGCAATAGTCACATCCTTGTTTCAACTTTGCTAACGCTCTAGCGTCTAAACTATTGGAACGAGGTCGGTCAAACACAAAGCATTGGTTAGATAATTTAAAAAGCTCACAGGAAAGTATTCAATCTTTCTTCTACTCCTACCAGGGGCTTGGCAATAGTCACATTTCTGTTTCAACTTTGCTAACGCTCTGAGGCTAAACTATTAGAACGAGTTGGGTCAAACATAAAGCGTTGGTTAGATAATTTATAGAGCTCTCAGGAAAGTCTTTTAATCTTTATTCTACTCCTATCAGGGGCTTGGAAATAGTCACATTTTTGTTTCAACTTTGTTAACGCTCTAGCGGCTAAACTATTGGAACGAGTTGGGTCAAACATAAAGCATTGGTTAGATAATTTAAAGAGCTCTCAGGAAAGTCTTCAATCTTTCTTCTACTCCTACCAGGGGCTTGGCAATAGTCACATTTTTGTTTCAACTTTGCTAACGCTCTAGGGCTAAACTATTGGAACGAGTTGGGTCAAACATAAAGCATTGGTTAGATAATTTAAAGAGCTCTCAGGAAAGTCTTCAATCTTTCTTCTACTCTTATCAAGGCTTGGCAATAGTCACATTTTTGTTTCAACTTTGCTAACGCTCTAGCGGCTAAACTATTGGAACGAGGTGGGTCAAACATAAAGCATTGGTTAGATAATTTAAAAAGCTCTCAGGAAAGTCTTCAATCTTTCTTCTACTCCTATCAGGGGCTTGGAAATAGTCACATTTTTGTTTCAACTTTGCTAACGCTCTAGCGGCTAAACTATTAGAACGAGTTGGGTCAAACATAAAGCGTTGGTTAGATAATTTAAAGAGCTCTCAGGAAAGTCTTCAATCTTTATTCTACTCCTATCAGGGGCTTGGAAATAGTCACATTTTTGTTTCACTTTTATTAATGCTCTAGCGGGTAAACTATTTAAACGAGGTTAGTCAAACATAAAGCATTGGTTAGATAATTTAAAGAGCTCTCAGGAAAGTCTTAAATCTTTCTTCTACTCCTATCAGGGGCTTGGTAATAGTCACATTTTTGTTTCAACTTTGCTAAGCTCTAGCGGCTAAACTATTGGAATCAGTTGGGTCAAACATAAAGCGTTGGTTAGATAATTTAAAGGGTCTCAGGAAAGTCTTCAATCTTTTTCTACTCCTATCAGGGCTTGGAAATAGTCACATTTTTGTTTCAACTTTCTAACGCTCTAGGGCCAAACTATTGGAACGAGTTGGGTCAAACATAAAGCGTTGATTAGATAATTTAAAGAGCTCTCAGGAAAGTCTTCAATCTTTATTCTACTCCTATCAGGGTCTTGGAAATAGTCACATTTTTGTTTCACTTTCCTAAGCTCTAGGGAAAACTATTTATAACGAGGTTGTCAAACATAAAGCTTGTTAGATAATTTAAAGGGCTCTAAGGAAAGTCTTCAATCTTTATTCTACTCCTATCAGGGCTTGGTAATAGTCACATTTTTGTTTACTTCTATAAGCTCTAGCGGTAAACTATTAAACGATGTTGGTCAACATAAAGCTTGGTTAGATAATTTAAAGAGCTCTCAGGAAAGTCTTCAATCTTTCTTCTACTCCTTCAGGGAGTTTGCAATAGTCACATTTCTGTTTCAACTGTGCTAATGCTCTAGGCTAAACTATTTGAATGAGTTGGGTCAAACATAAAGCTTGGTTAGATAATTTAAAAAGTCTCAAGAAAGTCTTTAATCTTTTTCTACTCTATCAAGGGCTTGGCAATAGTCACATTTTTGTTTCAACTTCTTAACGCTCTAGCGGCTAAACTATTGGAACGAGTGGGTCAAACATAAAGCTTGGTTAATAATTTAAAGCTCTCAGGAAAGTCTTCAATCTTTTTCTCTCCTATCAGGGGCTTGGAATAGTCACATTTTTGTTTCACTTTTAATGCTCTAGGGTACTATTGAACGAGTTGGTCAAACATAAAGCATTGGTTAGATAATTTAAAGGGCTCTCAGGAAAGTCTTCAATCTTTCTTCTACTCTACCAGGGGCTTGGAATAGTCACATTTTTGTTTAACTTTGCTAACGCTCTAGCGGCTAAACTATTGGAACGAGTTGGGTCAAACATAAAGCTTGGTTAGATAATTTAAAGAGCTCTTAGGAAAATCTCAATCTTTCTTCTACTCTTTCAAGGTTGGCAATAGTCACATCTTGTTTCAACTGCTAACGCTCTGGGCTAAACTATTGGAATGAGGTGGGTCGAAAATAAAGCATTGGTTAGATAATTTAAAAAGCTCTCAAGAAAGTCTTTAATCTTTCTTCTACTCTTATCAAGGGCTTGGCAATAGTCACATTTTGTTTCAACTTTGTTAACGCTCTAGCGGCTAAACTATTGGAACGAGGTGGGTCAAACATAAAGTATTGGTTATATAATTTAAAAAGCTCTCAGGAAAGTCTTCAATCTTTCTTCTGCTCCTATCAGGGGCTTGGTAATAGTCACATTTTTGTTTCAACTTTGCTAATGCTCTAGCGGCTAAACTATTGGAACGAGTTGGGTCAAACATAAAGCATTGGTTAGATAATTTAAAGGGCTCTCAGGAAAGTCTTCAATCTTTCTTCTACATCTACCAGGGGCTTGGCAATAGTCACATTTTTGTTTCAACTTTGCTAACGCTCTAGCGGCTAAACTATTGGAACGAGTTGGGTCAAACATAAAGCATTGGTTAGATAATTTAAAGAGCTCTTAGGAAAATCTGCAATCTTTCTTCTACTCTTATCAAAGGCTTGGCAATAGTCACATCCTTGTTTCAACTTTGCTAACGCTCTAGCGGCTAAACTATTGGAACGAGGTCGGTCAAACACAAAGCATTGGTTAGATAATTTAAAAAGCTCACAGGAAAGTATTCAATCTTTCTTCTACTCTTATCAAAGGCTTGGCAATAGTCACATTTCTGTTTCAACTTTGCTAACGCTCTGAGGCTAAACTATTAGAACGAGTTGGGTCAAACATAAAGCGTTGGTTAGATAATTTATAGAGCTCTCAGGAAAGTTTTCAATCTTTATTCTACTCCTATCAGGGGCTTGGAAATAGTCACATTTTTGTTTCACTTTTATTAATGCTCTAGCGGGTAAACTATTTAAACGAGGTTAGTCAAACATAAAGCATTGGTTAGATAATTTAAAGAGCTCTCAGGAAAGTCTTAAATCTTTCTTCTACTCCTATCAGGGGCTTGGAAATAGTCACATTTTTGTTTCAACTTTGCTAACGCTCTAGCGGCTAAACTATTGGAACGAGTTGGGTCAAACATAAAGCATTGGTTAGATAATTTAAAGGGCTCTCAGGAAAGTCTTCAATCTTTCTTCTACTCCTATCAGAGGCTATGTAATAGTCACATTTTTGTTTCAACTTTGCTAACGCTCTAGCGGCCAAACTATTGGAACGAGTTGGGTCAAACATAAAGCGTTGATTAGATAATTTAAAGAGCTCTCAGGAAAGTCTTCAATCTTTAATCTACTCCTATCAGGGGCTTGGAAATAGTCACATTTTTGTTTCACTTTTATTAATTCTCTAGCGGGTAAACTATTTAAACGAGGTTAGTCAAATATAAAGCATTGGTTAGATAATTTAAAGAGCTCTCAGGAAAGTCTTAAATCTTTATTCTACTCCTATCAGGGGCTTGGAAATAGTCACATTTTTGTTTCAACTTTCCTAACGCTCTAGCGGCTAAACTATTGGAACGAGGTCGGTCAAACACAAAGCATTGGTTAGATAATTTAAAAAGCTCACAGGAAAGTATTCAATCTTTCTTCTACTCCTACCAGGGGCTTGGCAATAGTCACATTTCTGTTTCAACTTTGCTAACGCTCTGAGGCTAAACTATTAGAACGAGTTGGGTCAAACATAAAGCGTTGGTTAGATAATTTATAGAGCTCTCAGGAAAGTTTTCAATCTTTATTCTACTCCTATCAGGGGCTTGGAAATAGTCACATTTTTGTTTCACTTTTATTAATGCTCTAGCGGGTAAACTATTTAAACGAGGTTAGTCAAACATAAAGCATTGGTTAGATAATTTAAAGAGCTCTCAGGAAAGTCTTAAATCTTTCTTCTACTTTTATCAGGGGCTTGGTAATAGTCCCTTCAGGAAAGTCTTAAATATTTCTTCTACTCCTATCAGGGGCTTGGAAATAGTCACATTTTTGTTTCAACTTTGCTAACGCTCTAGCGGCTAAACTATTGGAATGAATTGGGTCAAACATAATGCGTTGGATAGATAATTTAAAGAGCTCTCAGGAAAGTATTCAATCTTTATTCTACTCCTATCAGGGGCTTGGAAATAGTCACATTTTTGTTTCAACTTTGCTAACGCTCTAGCGGCTAAACAATTAGAACGAGTTGGGTCAAACATAAAGCGTTCGTTAGATATTTTAAGAGCTCTCAGGAAAGTCTTCAATCTTTCTTCTACTCCTATCAGGGGCTTGGTAATAGTCACATTTCTGTTTCACTTTTGATAACGCTCTGAGGCTAAACTATTTGAATGAGGTGGGTCGAACATAAAGCATTGGTTAGATAATTTAAAGAGCTCTCAAGAAAGTCTTCAATCTTTCTTCTACTCTTATTAGGGGCTTGGCAATAGTCACATTTTTGTTTCAACTTTGCTAACGCTCTAGCGGCTAAACAATTAGAACGAGTTGGATCAAACATAAAGCGTTGGTTAGATAATTTAAAGAGCTCTCAGGAAAGTCTTCAATATTTCTTCTACTCCTATCAGGGGCTTGGAAATAGTCACATTTTTGTTTCAGTTTTATTAATGCTCTAGCGGGTAAACTATTTATACGAGTTGGGTCAAACATAAAGCGTTGGTTAGATAATTTAAAGAGCTCTCAGGAAAGTCTTCAATCTTTATTCTACTCCTATCAGGGGCTTGGAAATAGTCACATTTTTGTTTCACTTTTATTAATGCTCTAGCGGGTAAACTATTTATACGAGGTTAGTCAAACATAAAGCATTGGTTAGATAATTTAAAGAGCTCTCAGGAAAGTCTTAAATCTTTCTTCTACTCTTATCAGGGGCTTGGCAATAGTTACATTTTTGTTTCAACTTTGCTAACGCTCTAGCCGCTAAACAATTAGAACGAGTTGGGTCAAACATAAAGCGTTGTAACGGTAGTATATTTGGGTGAATTCCGTAATCTACTACTTAGGTATAAAATCGATTTTCTTGTACATACAAATTTAGAAATCGATATCGAAATGCTTCAAATCAGTAGTTTAGCATATTTAAGTAAATTAACCTTCTTTAGCGTACTGAAATTTATATAAAGCCATAACGGCATAACATGAGTGTATTTCGATGAATTCTGTAATCTTGTATTTAGATATAAAGTCGACTTTCTTGTATATACTCATTTAGCAATCGATATCGAAATGCTTCAAATCATTAGTGTAACATATTTAAGTTAATAAACCTTCATTAACGTATTGAAGGTGATACAAAGCCATAGCGGCATAAAGGCAGTGTATTTCGATGAATTCCGTAATCTATATTTAGGTATAAAATCGACTTTCTTGTATATACTCATTTAGCAATCTATATCGAAATGCTTCTAATCATTAGTTTAATATATTTAAGTTAATAAAGCTTATTAAACGCACTGAAGTTAACATAAAGCCATAACGGCAGTGCATTTAGAAGAATTCCGTAATCTTATATTTAGGTATAAAGTCCTTTTTTTTGTGTACATACATTTAGCAACCGACATCGAAATGCTTCAAATCATGAGTTTAACATATTTAAGATAATTAACCCTCTTTATCTTACTGAAGTCTACAAAAGCCTTAACGGCATAACGGCAGTGCATTTAGAAGAATTCCGTAATCCTCTATTTAGGTATAAAGTCGATTTTTTTGTATATACTCATTTAGCAATCCATATCGAAATGCTTCGAATCATTAGTTTAACATATTTAAGTTAACTAACCCTCTTTATCTTACTGAAGTCTACAAAAGCCTTAACGGCATAACGGCAGTGCATTTCGAAGAATTCCGTAATTTTATATTTAGGTATAAAAACGATTTTCTTGTACATACTCTTTAGCAATCGACATCGAAATGCTTCAAATCATTAGTTTAACATATTTAAGTAAATTAATCCCCTTTTTCTTACTGAAGTCCACAAAAGCCTTAACGCCATAACGGCAGTGCATTTAGAAGAATTACGTAGTCTTATATTTAGGTATGAATTCGAATTTCTTGTATATACTCATTTAGCAGTCGATATCGAAATGCTTCAAATCATTAGTGTAACATATTTAAGTTAATAAACCTTCATTAACGTAATGAAGGTGATATAAAGCAATGGCAGTATAACGAAAGTGCATTTAGAAGAATTCCGTAATCTTATATTTAGGTATATAGTCGATTTTCTTGTATTTACACATTTAGCAATCGATATCGAAAATCTTCAAATAATTAGTTTAACATATTTAAGTTAATTAACCTTCTTTAAGGTATTGAAGTTGATATAAAGCCATGGCGGCATAACGGCAGTGCATGTAGAAGAATTCCGTTATCTTATGTTTAGGTATAAAGTCGATTTTGTTGTATATACACATTTAGCAATCGATATCGAGATGCTTTAACTCATTAGCTTAACATATTTAAGTTAATAAACCTTCTTTAACGGTCTGAAGTTGGCATATAGTCACGGCGGTATTACGGCAGTGCATGTAGAAGAATTCCGTAATCTTTTATTTAGGTATAAAGTCGATTTTTTTAATATACACATTTAGATATCGATATCGAAATGCTTCAAATCATTAGTTTAACATATTAATTTAATAAACATTTTTTAGCTCACTGAAGTCTACATAAAGCCTTAACGGTATAACGGCAATGCATTTAGAAGAATCCCGTTATCTTATATTTAGGTATAAATTCGATTTTCTTGTATATACACATTTAGCAAGCGATATCGAAATGCTTCAAATCATTAGTTTAACATATTTAAGTTAATTAACCTTCTTTAACGTATTGAAGTTGATATAAAGCCATGGCGGCATAACGGCAGTGCAATTAAAAGAATTCCGTAATGTTATAATTTTATATTTAGGTATAAAGTCAATTTTCTTGCATTTACACATTTAGCAATCGATATCGAAATGCTTCAAACCATTAGTTTAACATATTTTAAATAATAAACCTTCTTAAGCATAATGAAGGTGATATAAAGCCATGGCGGCATAACGACAGTACCTGTGGAAGAATTCCGTAATCTTATATTTAGGCATAAAGTCGATTTTCTTTTATATATACATTTCGCAATCGATATCGAAATGCTTCAAATCATGAGTTTAACATATTTAAGTAAATTAATCCTCTTTTTCTAACTGAAGTCTACAAAAGCCTTAACGGCATAACGGCAGTGCATTTGGAAGAGTTCCGTAATCTTATGTTGAGGTATTAAGTCGATTTTGTTGTATATACTCTTTAGCAATCGACATCGAAATGCTTCAAATCATTAGTTTAACATATTTAAGTAAATTAATCCCCTTTTTCTTACTGAAGTCCACAAAAGCCTTAACGCCATAACGGCAGTGCATTTAGAAGAATTACGTAGTCTTATATTTAGGTATGAATTCGATTTTGTTGTATATACTCATTTAGCAGTCGATATCGAAATGCTTCAAATCATTAGTTTAACATATTTAAGCAAATTAATCCTATTTTTCTTACTGAGGTCTACAAAAGCCTTAACGGCATAACGGCAGTGCATTTGGGAGTGTTCCGTAATCTTATATTTAGGTATTAAGTCGATTTTGTTGTATATACGCATTAAGCAATCGATATCGAAATGCTTCAAATAACTGGTTTAACATATTTAAGTAAATAAACCTTCTGTAACGAACTGAAGTTAACATAAAGCCATAACGGCAGTGCATTTAGAAGAATTCCGTTATCTTATATTTAGGTATAAAGTCGATTTTTTTGTGTATATACATTAAGCAATCGATATCGAAATGCTTCAAATAATTAGTTTAACATATTTAAGTTAATAAACCTTCTTTAACGAACGGAAGTTGGCATAAAGCCATGACGGCATAACGGCAGTGCATGTAGAAGAATTCCGTTATCTTATATTTAGGTATAAAGTCGATTTTCTTGTATATGCACATTTAGCAATCGATAACGAAATGCTTCAAATCATTAGTTTATCATATTTAAGTTAATTAACCTTATTTATCTTACTGAAGTTTACATAAAGCCATAACGGTATAACGGCAGTGCATTTGGAAGAATTCCGTAATCTTATATTTAGGTATAAATTGATTTTCTTGTAAATATATATTTCGCAATCGATATCCAGATGCTTCAACTCATTAGTTTAACATATTTAAGTTAATAAACCTTCTTTAACGAACTAAAGTGTGCATAAAGCCATGGCGGCATAACGGCAGTGCATGTAGAAGAATTCCGTTAGCTTATATTTAGGTATAAAGTCGATTTTCTTGTATATACACATTTAGCAATCGATATCGAGATGCTTCAAATCATTAGTTTAACATATTTAAGTTAATTGGCCTTCTTTAACGTAACGAAGGTGATATAAAGCCAGAACGGCATAACAGCAGTATGTTTGGGTGAATTCCGTAATCTTTTATTTAGGTAGAAAATCGATTTTCTTGTACATACACATTTAGCAATCAATATCGAAATGCTTCAAATCATTCGCTTAACATATTTAACTAAATTAACCTTCTTTAACGTACTGAAATTTATATAAAGCCATAACGGCATAACGGCAGTGTATTTCGAAGAATTTCGTAAACTTATATTTAAATATAAAGCCGAATTTGTTGTATATACGCATTTAGCAATCGATATCGAAATTCTTCAAATCATTAGTTTAACATATTTAAGATAATTAACCCTCTTTATCTTACTGAAGTCTACAAAAGCCTTAACGGCATAACGGCAGTGCATTTAGAAGAATTCCGTAATCTTATATTTAGGTATAAAGTCGATTTTCCTGTATATACTCATTTAACAATCGATATCGAAATGCTTCAAATCATTAGTTTAACATATTTAAGTTAATTAACCTTCTTTAACGTAATGAAGGTGATATAAAGCAATGGCAGTATAACGACAGTGCATTTAGAAGAATTCCGTAATCTTATATTTAGGTATATAGTCGATTTTCTTGTATTTACACATTTAGCAATCGATATCCAAAATCTTCAAATAATTAGTTTAACATATTTAAGTTAATTAACCTTCTTTAACGTAATGAAGGTGATATAAAGCCATAGCGGCATAAAGGCAGTGTATTTCGATGAATTCCGTAATCTTATATTTAGGTATAAAATCGGCATTCTTGTATATACTCATTTAGCAATCTATATCGAAATGCTTCAAATCATTAGTTTAATAAACTTAAGTTAATAAAGCTTATTTAACGTAATGAAGGTGATATAAAGCCATAACGGCATAACGACAGTGCATAGAGAAGAATTCCGTAATCTTATATTTAGGTATATAGTCGATTTTCTTGTATTTACACATTTAGCAATCGATATCGAAATGCTTCAAATCAGTAGTTTAGCATATTTAAGTAAATTAACCTTCTTTAGCGTACTGAAATTTATATAAAGCCATAACGGCATAACGGGAGTGTATTTCGATGAATTCCGTAATCTTGTATTTAGATATAAAGTCGACTTTCTTGTATATACTCATTTAGCAATCGATATCGAAATGCTTCAAATCATTGGTTTAATATATTTAAGTTAATAAAGCTTCCTTAACGTAATGAAGGTGATATAAAGCCATAACGGCATAACGGGAGTGTATTTCGATGAATTCCGTAATCTTATATTTAGGTATAAAGTCGACTTTCTTGTATTTACACATTAGCAATCGATATCGTGATGCTTCAACTCATTAGTTTAACATATTTAAGTTAATTAACCTTCTTTAACGTAATGAAGGTGATATAAAGCCATAGCGGCATAAAGGCAGTGTATTTCGATGAATTCCGTAATCTTATATTTAGGTATAAAATCGGCATTCTTGTATATACTCATTTAGCAATCTATATCGAAATGCCTCAAATCATTAGTTTAATAAACTTAAGTTAATAAAGCTTATTTAACGCACTGAAGTTAACATAAAGCCATAACAGCAGTGCATTTCGAAGAATTCCGTAATCTTATATTTAGGTATAAAGTAGATTTTCTTGTATATAGATATTTAGCAATCGATATCGATATGCTTCAAATCATTAGTTTAACATATTTAAGTTTATTAACCTTCTTTAACGTATTGAAGTTTACATAAAGCCATAACGGTATAACGGCAGTGCGTTTGGAAGAATTCCGTAATCTTATATCTAGGAATAAAGTCGATTTTGTTGTATATACACATTTAGCAATCGACATCGAGATGGTTCATTTCATTAGTTTAACATATTTAAGTTAATAAACCATCTTTAACGATCTAAAGTTTGCATATAGCCATGACGGCATAACGGCAGTGCATGTAGAAGAATTTCGTAATCTTATATTTAGGTATAAAGTCGATTTTCTTGTATATACACATTTAGCTATCGATATCGAAATGCTTTAAATCATTAGTTTAACATATTAAGTTAATAAACATTTTTTAGCTTACTGAAGTCTACATAAAGCCTTAACGGTATAACGGCAGTGCATTTAGAAGAATTCCGTAATGTTGTAATTTTATATTTAGGTATAAAGTCGATTTTCTTGAATTTACACATTTAGCAATCGATATCGAAATGCTTCAAACCATTAGTTTAACATATTTAAAATAATTAACCTTCTTTAACGTATTGAAGGTGATATAAAGCCATGGCGGCATAACGACAGTACATGTGGAAGAATTCCGTAATCTTCTATTTAGGTATAAAGTCGATTTTCTTGTATATACACATTTTGCAATCGATATCAAAATGCTTCAAATAACTGGTTTAGCATATTTAAGTTAATTAACCTTCTTTATCTTACTGAAGTTTACATAAAGCCATAACGACATAACGGCAGCATATGTGGCAGAATTCCGTAATCTTATATTCAGGTATAAAGTCGATTTTGTTGTACATACACATTTAGCAATCGATATCGAAATGCTTCAAATCATTAGTTTAACATATTTAAGTTAATTAACCTTCTTTACCGTAATGAAGGTTATATAAAGCCATGGCGGCATAACGACAGTGCATGGAGAAGAATTCCGTAATCTTATATTTAGGTATATAGTCGATTTTCTTGTATTTACACATTTAGCAATCGATATCGAAAATCTTCAAATCATTAGTTTAACATATTTAAGTTAATTAATCTTCTTTAACGTAATGAAGGTGATATAAAGCCATGGCGGCCTAACGACAGTGCATTTAGAAGAATTCCGTTATCTTATATTTAGGTATAAATTCGATTTTGTTGTATATACGCATTTAGCAATCGATATCGAAATGCTTCAAATAACTGGTTTAGCATATTTAGGTTCGTTAACCTTTTTTATCTTACTGAAGTCTACGTAAAGCCATAACGGCATAACGGCAGTATATTTAGGTGAATTCCGTAAGCTTTTATTAAGTATAAAATCGATTTTCTTGTACATACACATTTAGCAATCGATATCGAAATGCTCAAATCATTAGTTTAACATATTTGAGTTAATTAACCTTCTTTAACGTACTGAAATTTATATAAAGCCATAACGGCAGTGCATTTAGAAGAATTACGTTATCTTATATTCAGGTATAAACCGTTTTTCTTGTATATACGCATTTAGCAATCGATATCGACATGCTTCAAATAATTAATTGAACATATTTAAGTTAATAAACATTCTTTAACGCACTGAAGTCTTCATAAAGCCTTAACGGTATAACTGCAGTGCATTTAGAAGAATTCCGTAAACTTATATTTAGGTATAAAGTCGATTTTGTTGTATATACTCATTTAGCAATCGATATCGAAATCCTTCAAATCATTAGTTTAATATATTTAAGTTAATAAAGCTTCTTTAACGCACTGAAGTTAACTTAAAGCCATGGCGGCATAACGGCAGTGCATGTAGAAGAATTCCGTAATCTTATATTTGGGTATAAAATCGATTTTGTTGTATATAGACATTTAGCAATCGATATCGAAATGCTTCAAATCATTAGTTTACTATATTTAAGTTAATTAAACATCTTTATTTTACTGAAGTCTACAAAAGCCTTAACGGCATAACGGCAGTGCATTTAGAAGAATTACGGAATCTTATATTAGGTATAAAGTCGATTTTCGTGTATATACTCATTTAGCAATCGATATCGAAATGCTTCAAATCATTAGTTTAATATATTAAAGTTAATAAAGCTTCTTTATCCTGCTGAAGTTTACATAAAGCCATAACTGTATAACGGCAGTGCATGTAGAAGAATTCCGTAATTTTATATTTAGGTATAAAGTCGATTTTCTTGTATATACACATTTAGCAATCGATATCGAAATGCTTCAAATCATTAGTTTAACATATTTAAGTTAATAAACCTTCTTTAACGCACTGTCGTCTTCATAAAGCCTTAACGGTATAACTGCAGTGCATTTAGAAGAACTCCGTATTCTTATATTTAGGTATAAATTCGATTTTCTTGTATTTACATATTTAGCGATCGATATCGAAATGCTTCAAATCATTAGTTTAACATATTCAAGTTAATTAACCCTCTCTGTCTTACTGAAGTTTACATAAAGCCTTAACGGCATAACGGAAGTGCATTTAGAAGAATTCCGTTATCTTATATTTAGGTATAAATTTGATTTTCTTGTATGTACACATTTAGCAAGCGATATCGAAATACTTCAAATCATTAGTTTAACATATTTAAGTTTATTAACCTTCTTGAACGTATTGAAGTTGATATAAAGCCATGGCGGCATAACGGCAGTGCATTTAGAAAAAGTCCGTAGTCTTATATTTTGGTATAAAGTCGGCTTTCTTGTATATACACATTAAGCAATCGATATCGAAATGCTTCAAATCATTAGTTTAACATATTTAAGTTAATTAACCTTCTTTATCTTACTCAAATTTACATAAAGCCATAACGGTATAACGGCAGTGCCTTTGGATGAATTCCGTAATCTTATATTAAGGTAAAAAGCCGATTTTGTTGTATATACACATTTAGCAATCGACATCGAAATGATTCATCTCATAAGTTTAACATATTTAAGTTAATAAACCTTCTTTAACGATCTGAAGTTGGCATATAGCCATGGCGGCATAACGGCAGTGCATGTAGAAGAATTCCGTAATCTCAAATTTAGGTATAAAGTCGATTTTCTTGTATATACACATTAAGCTATCGATATCGAAATGCTTCAAATCATTGGATTAACATATTTAACTTAATAAACGCTTTTTAGCTTACTGAAATCTACATAAAGCCTTAACGGTATAACACCAGTGCAATTAGAAGAATTCCGTAAAGTTATAATTTTATTTTTAGGTATAAAGTCGATTTTCTTTTAATTACACATTTAGCAATCGATATCGAAATGCTTCAAACCATTAGTTTAACATATTTAAAATAATTAAACTTCTTTAACGACCTGGAGTTGGCATAAAGCCATGGCGGCATAACGCAAGTGCATGTAGAAGAATTCCGTAATCTTATATTTAGGTATAAAGTCGATTTTGTTGTATATACTCATTTAGCAATCGATATCGAAATGCTTCAAATCATTAGTTTAACATATTTAAAATAATTAACCTTCTTTAACGAACTGGAGTTGGCATAAAGCCATGGCGGCATAACGCAAGTGCATGTAGCAGAATTCCGTAATCTTATATTTAGGTATAAAGTCGATTTTGTTGTATGTACTCATTTAGCAATCGATATCGAAATGCATTAGTTTAATATATTTAAGTTAATAAAGCTTCTTTAACGCACTGAAGTTAACATAAAGCCATGGCGGCATAACGGCAGTGCATGTAGAAGAATTCCGTAATCTTATATTTAAGTATAAAGTCGATTTTGTTGTATATAGACATTTAGCAATCAATATCGAAATGCTTCCAATCATTAGTTTAATATACTTAGGTTAATTAAACATCTTTATTTTACTGAAGTCTACAAAAGCCTTAACGGCATAACGGCAGTGCATTTAGAAGAATTACGTAATCTTATATTTAGGTATAAAGTCGATTTTCGTGTATATACTCATTTAGCAATCGATATCGAAATGCTTCAAATCATTAGTTTAATATATTAAAGTTAATAAAGCTTCTTTATCTTACTGAAGTTTACATAAAGCCATAACGGTATAACGACAGTGCATTTGGAAGAATTCCGTAATCTTATATTTAGGTATAAAGTCGATTTTCTTGTATATACACATTTAGCAATCGATATCGAAATGCTTCAAATCATAAGTTTAACATTTTCAAGGTAATAAACCTTCTGTAACGCACTGACGTCTTCATAAAGCCTTAACGGTATAACTGCAGTGCATTTAGAAGAATTCCGTATTCTTATATTTAGGTATAAAGTCGATTTTCTTGTATTTACTTATTTAGCAATCGATATCGAAATGCTTCAAATCATTAGTTTAACATATTCAAGTTTATTAACTCTCTCTGTCTTACTGAAGTCTACATAAAGCCTTAACGGCATAACGGCAGTGCATTTATAAGAATTCCGTTATCTTATATTTAGGTATAAATTTGATTTTCTTGTATGTACACATTTAGCAAGCGATATCGAAATGCTTCAAATCATTAGTTTAACATAATTGAGTTAATTAACCTTCTTTAACGTATTGAAGTTGATATAAAGCCATGGCGGCATAACGGCAGTGCATTTAGAAGAAGTCCGTAGTCTTATATTTTGGTATAAAGTCGGCTTTCTTGTATATACTCATTTAGCAATCGATAAAGAAATGCTTCAAATCATTAGTTTAACATATTTAAGTTAATTAACCTTCTTTTTCTTACTGAAGTTTACATAAAGCCATAACGGTATAACGGCAGTACATTTGGATGAATTCCGTAATCTTATATTAAAGTAAAAAGTCGATTTTGTTGTATATACACATTTAGCAATCGATATCGAAATGCTTCATCTCATAAGTTTAACATATTTAAGTTAATAAACCTTCTTTAACGATCTGAAGTTGGCATATAGCCATGGCGGCATAACGTTAGTGCATGTAGAAGGATTCCGTAATCTCATATTTAGGTATAAAGTCGATTTTCTTGTATATACGCTAGGGTGGCCCTTATTTTCCAAAGTATTCCGATCCTCGATCGCACCCCCTAGAAATATGAGAATAGCCAAAAAACTAGTATATACAAAATTTTAGATCAATCAAAAAAGATTTAGAGGTTGCGCAAGGAGCTTGAAATCCTGAAAAATTTCGAATTTTTACATTTTCTTAAATTTAGTCTACCCTACTTCATTTGTTATGTGCGAAAGGTAATTTAACTTGTAATAATAAAAAATATAATATTATTTCTTATGATCTAATTAAAGATGATTTTTTATGTGAATCAATTTGTTTTTTATAATCAGTTACAACTTGAAATAAATATTGTTTTTCTTGTTCGTCATTTGTTAGTATTCTATTATATTCTTCCATAAGTTTTACTCCACGTTCTGCTGTGTCGTTAACCACTTTTATATTTATAACAATATCCTTAGCTTTTTGATAGGTTTCTGTATCCCTCCAATAAAGTGGGTCTACCTGCAGAAATTCAGGTGAAATCCCAAACCGTCCAAAAAAATCAATTGTATTTGCTGTTACAAAATCATGTAGTTTTTTTCTTATAAATTCATTGATTTCACTGGATCTTACGTGTACCCTCTTTAAATTTTCCGTTTCATTGTCGCAGTTGTTGCAGTTGTCGATGTTTTTAATTTTTTCCACAATATTTTGTTTCATGGCATAAGAAACGTCATCGTCGAATAATGTCAATGCAATACATTCTTCAGACAGGTACCAGAGGTGTTTACAAAATTTTTTTATTGCAATTTCAGAGATTTTTTTATTAACATTTCTATACTCGCGAATTTCTTTAATAAAAGATAAGTCTTGAAGAGGTCCTTTAGACGGATTGGTGCAGTTAAACTAAAGCTTAACGTAGAATCTTATAATAAATGCGCATATACTTGCTAACGAATTCTCTTCATATTCCGTTAGTTTGAACTGTTCACGAAATAAATAGATCTTTAAGCAATATAATGCCTTAGACATCCACCGCGCATGATGAGTGGGACCTGGTACACGAAATTTTATGCCGTTATTTGCTCCTAGACATAAAGACGTCAATTCCAATAATTCCCTATAGTCATCTCTAACTATTTTCTTTTTCATCTCTTCCTTACAAAAATTTAAAATAGTATCTATGTTATCATTCAAACGTAATTTTAATTCATTGTTTTGTAGCAAGTCTTTAAAATTGTTTTTATCAATATTTTCCCAATTCTCTTGAAACCGGCGAAACAATTGGACGTCTTTACTTGTATTTACGGGAAAATAACACTCGAAAACCCCTTTCAGCATTATTTCATATATATGATGCCGACAAGGTAGATACAAAAGCTTTCGCTCAAGTTTTTTTTCTAACAACGTTGCAGCTCCTTTTATTACGCCCGTGTTAGTCGATGTCGTATCAAAACAACAGGCCACAATATGATCCTTCAAGTCCCATTCAAATATCAGTCCGTACAGCGTATCAGCTATTTCTGAGCCCGTTGCAGCATATAGTTTTGGAGCCCCAATTAAGTGTTCGCCATTCCTGTCTGTAACAACAACTGGAAGTCGTTCCACCTTTTCTCGACCTGTTATTTCCGGAAGGAGTTTTCCATCCCAATGCAAAGTGCCACAGTGTATCTATTTAAAAAAATGTACCATTCAAAATTTGTTCATTCAAGTGCAATATATGTAGATGTAATGTATATTTTTTTAAATAAAAAATTTCAAGGGATATACATATGTATGTAAGAAAATTTGTTTGAGAGTTTTATTACCCGAATACCGCGATTCAATGATCTAATCCGTACACGACTTACCATGAGGTTTTCTTTGTTGTTTTCTGATTTTTTTAACCGATTTAAATGCCTTTGGCGCTGCAATGATGTACGGTTTATTATAAGTTCATTTGTATTATGTCCTAGTACTTCAGCAACGGCAGTGACAATATGCATTGCTGAACGATCACTAATTTTGCATTTATCTAGGGCAGATACGACTCTTTCAGTGAAGACGTCCTTCGTTCCTCGATTTTTGATGGAAGTGGAGCATAATGGATGAGAATCTTCTTCCATCTCACTTTCCAAACTTGTATGCACATCATCACTGTCTGAAAACAATTCTCCTGCTACAAATACATAAATGTCACCCCATTCAAATTGCAGTTTCATTCAAATACATACCTTCTGTGTTAATTGCCTCAATTTCGTTCTCCATATTTTCTACCACTCGTATCTTTCTTCTCATTTGTTCTTCTAAAATCGCTGCCTTTCTTTTCTCTTTCTGGGCAGTTTTGGTATCAACAACGCCAATACATCCCGGTCGCCCCTTTTTTCGTTGATTTATCAAAAACTTTTTGTCGGTGTCAATTTTAATTAGTTGTAATGCTTTAGCATGACCAATATCAAATAAATCATCTAACATTTCACTAAATTGCTTTACTTTTTGATTTTTTTTTTCACTAGACCGATTTTTACTTTTTCCAATAGCTTGCCATTCTCTATGCATATTTTCCAACTTGTCAATGCAGTGTTTTTCATCTCTAATTGGAATTCTTGCTTTTTCCCAAAATACGAAAACTTCTTTTATAGTCAATCTAGCACTCTTACGAATTGATAATTTCACTATATTATGATTATGAAAAAAACTGATAACACTTTTTTATTTGATGGTAGTTTTGCACCAAGAATTTGAGAGCTTGAAGTTCCAATTAAGTAAATTTTCGACAGAAAATTATATTCACTCATTTTTATAATATTTTTCAAATTAAATTGTCTACACGCCACGATTTCTCTGTACACACTTTTGCGACTACGTTAGCACACTAGCTTTTAGCAATACAGAATAAAAATTTTAATAACATTAGAACCGTTATAACGGTATATCACGAGCATGCGACGCTTGAGAGTGCACGTGCAACACATTTAATTTACTTTCATATTTGTATTTCTGTAACTCTATCGTCAATCGACCGATTTTTATAATTGTGGTAATTTTAGAAAGGTAATAAAATGCAGATCTTATTACGGTATGGAAAACCAGTAAGGGATATCGTAGCTTTGAAATATGGAAGTCTGAGACATAAAAATGGCAAAAATTCTTAATTTTTCAGGACTTCAAGCTCCTTGCGCAACCTCTAAACCTTTTTTGATTGACCCAAAACTTTGTATATACTAGTTTTTGGGCTATTCGCATTTTCTAGGGGGTGCGATCGAGAATCCAGAAACTTTTTTTTCCTCCATACAACTAAGGGCCACCCTAATATACACATTAAGCTATCGATATCGAAATGCTTCAAATCATTAGATTAACATATTAAGATAATAAACGCTTTTTAGCTTACTGAAGTCTACATAAAGCCTTAACGGTATAACGCCAGTGCATTTAGAAGAATTCCGTAAAGTTATAATTTTATTTTTAGGTATAAAGTCGATTTTCTTTTATTTACACATTTAGCAATCGATATCGAAATGCTTCAAACCATTAGTTTAACATATTTAAAATAATTAACCTTATTTAATGAACTGAAGTTGGCATAAAGCCATGGCGGCATAACGCTAGTGCATGTAGAAGAATTCCGTTATCTTATATTTAGGTATAAATTCGATTTTCTTGTAAATACACATTTAGCAAGCGATATCGAAATGCTTCAAATCATTAGTTTAACATATTTAAGTTAATTAACCTTCTTTATCATACTGAAGTTTACATAAAGCCATAACGGTATAACGGCAGTGCATTTGGAAGAATTCTGTAATCTAATATTTAGGTATAATCGATTTTGTTGTATATACACATTTAGCAATCGATATCGAGATGCTTCGACTCATTAGCTTAACATATTTAAGTTAATAAACCTTCTTTAACGATCTGAATTTTGTATATAGCCACGGCGGTATTACGGCAGGGGCATTTAGAAGAATTCCGTAATCTTCTATTTAGGTATAAAGTCGATTTTCTTGTATTTACATATTAAGCAATCGATATCGACATGCTTCAAATCATTAGTTTAACATATTTAAGTTAATTAACACTCTCTATCTTACTGAATTCTACATAAAGCCTTAACGGCATAACGGCAGTGCATTTAGAAGAATTCCGTTATCTTATATTTAGGTAAAAAGTCGATTTTGTTGTATATACACATTTAGCAAGCGATATCGAAATGCTTCAAATCATTAGTTTAACATATTTAAGTTAATTAACCTTCTTTAACGAATTGAAGTTGGTATAAAGCCGTGGCGGCATAAAGGCAGTGCATTTAGAAGAATTCCGTACTCTTATATTTAGGCATAAAGTCGATTTTGTTGTATATACACATTTAGCAATCGATATCGAGATGCTTCAAATCATTAGTTTAACATATTTAAGTTAATAGACCTTCTTTAACGAACTGAAGTTGGAATAAAGCCATGGCGGCATAACGGCAGTGCGTGTAGAAAAATTCCGTTATCTTATATTTAGGTATAAAGTCGATTTTGTTGTATATACACATTTAGCAATCGATACCGAAATGCTTCAACTCATTAGCTTAACATATTTAAGTTAATTAACCTTCTTTAACGATCAGAAGTTGGCATATAGCCACGGCGGCATTACGGCAGTGCATGTAGAAGAATTCCGTAATCTTTTATTTAGGTAAAAAGTCGATTTTCTCTTATATACACATTTAGATATCGATATCGAAATGCTTCAAATCATTAGTTTAACATATTAATTTAATAAACATTTTCTAGCTTACTGAAGTCTACATAAAGCCTTAACGGTATAACGGCAGTGCATTTAGAAGAATCCCGTTATCTTATATTTAGGTATAAATTCGATTTTCTTGTATATACACATTTAGCAAGCGACCTCGAAATGCTTCAAATCATTAGTTTAAAATATTTAAGTTAACTAACCTTCTTTAACGTATTCAAGTTGATATAAAGCCATGGCGGCTTAACGGCGTTTTATTTAGAAGAATTCCGTAATGTTATAATTTTATATTTAGGTATAAAGTCGATTTTCTTGCATTTGCACATTTAGCAATCGATATCGAAAGGCTTCAAACCATGAGTTTAACATATTTAAAATAATTAACCTTCTTTAACGAACTGGAGTTGGCATAAAGGCATGGCGGCATTACGCTAGTGCATGTAGAAGAATTCCGTTATCTTATATTTAGGTATAAATTCGATTTTCTTGTATATGCACATTTAGCAAGCGATATCGAAATGCTTCAAATCATTAGTTTAACATATTTAAGGTAATTAACTTTCTTTATCCTACTGAAGTTTACATAAAGCCATAACGGTATAACGGCAGTGCATTTGGAAGAATTCCGTTATCGTATATTTATGTATAAAGTCGATTTTGTTGTATATACACATTTCGCAATCGATATCGAAATGCTTCAGATAACTGGTTTAACATATTTAAGTTAATTAACCCTCTTTATCTTACTCAAGTCTACAAAAGCCTTAACGGCATAACGGCAGTGCATTTCGAAGAATTCCGTAATCTTATAATTAGGCATAAAGTCGATTTTCTGGTATATACTCCTTTAGCAATCGATATCGAAATGCTTCAAATCATTAGTTTAACATATTTAAGTTAATTAACCTTCTTTAACGTAATGAAGGTGATATAAAGCCATGGCAGCACAACGACAGTGCATTTAGAAGAATTCCGTTATCTTATATTTAGGTACATAGTCGATTTTCTTGTATTTACACATTTAGCAATCGACATCGAAAATCTTCAAATCATTAGTTTAACATATTTAAGTTAATTAACCTTCTTTAACGTAATGAAGGTGATATAAAGCCATGGCAGCATAACGACAGTGCATTTAGAAGAATTCCGTAATCTTATATTTAGGTATAAAGTCGATTTTGTTGTATATACGCATTAAGCAATCGATATCGAAATGCTTCAAATAACTGGTTTAACATATTTAAGTTAATAAACCTTCTTTAACGAACTGAAGTTGGAATAAAGCCATGGCGGCATAACGGCAGTGCATGTAGAAGAATTCCGTTATCTTATATTTAGGTACAAAGTCGATTTTGTTGTATATACACATTTAGCAATCGATATCGAGATGCTTCAACTCATTAGATTAACATATTTAAATTAATAAACCTTCTTTAACGGTCTGAAGTTGGCATATAGCCACGGCGGCATTACGGCAGTGCATGTAGAAGAATTCCGTAATCTTTTATTTAGGTATAAAGTCGATTTTCTTTTATATATACATTTCGCAATCGATATCGAAATGCTTCAAATCGTTAGTTTAACATATTAATTTAATAAACATTTTTTAGCATACTGAAGTCTACATAAAGCCTTAACGGTATAACGGCAGTGCATTTAGAAGAATCCCGTTATCTTATATTCAGGTATAAATTCGATTTTCTTGTATATACACATTTAGCAAGCGATATCGAAATGCTTCAAATCATTAGTTTAACATATTTAAGTTAATTAACCTTCTTTAACGTATTGAAGTTGATATAAAGCCATGGCAACATAACGGCAGTGCATTTAGAAGAATTCCCTAATGTTATAATTTTATATTTAGGTATAAAGTCGATTTTCTTGCATTTACACAGTTAGCAATCGATATCGAAATGCTTCAAACCATTAGTTTGACATATTTAAAATAATTAACCTTCTTTAGCGTAAGGAGAGTGATATAAAGCCATGGCGGCATAACGACAGTACCTGTGGAAGAATTCCGTAATCTTATATTTAGTTATAAAGTCGATTTTCTTGTATATACACATTTCGCAATCGATATCGTAATGCTTCGAATCATGAGTTTAACATATTTAAGTAAATTAATCCTCTTTTTCTTACTGAAGTCTACAAAAGCCTTAACGGCATAACGGCAGTGCATTTGGAAGAGTTCCGTAATCTTATATTTAGGAATTAAGTCGATTTTGTTGTATATACGCATTTAGCAATCGACATCGAAATGCTTCAAATCATGAGTTTAACATATTTAAGATAATTAACTCTCTTTATCTTACTGAAGTCTACAAAAGCTTTAACGGCATAACGGAAGTGTCTTTAGAAGAATTCCGTAATCCTCTATTTAGGTATAAAAGCGATTTTTTTGTATATACTAATTTAGCAATCCATATCGAAATGCTTCGAATCATTAGTTTAACATATTTAAGTTAATTAACCCTCTTTATCTTACTGAAGTCTACAAAAACCTTAACGGCATAACGGCAGTGCATTTCGAAGAATTCCGTAATCTTATATCTAGGTACAAAGTCGATTTTCTTGTATATACTCATTTAGCAACCGATATCGAAATGCTTCAAATCATTAGTTTAACATATTTAAGTAAATTAATCCTGTTTTTCTTACTGAAGTCTACAAAAACCTTAACGGCAGAACGGCAGTGCATTTCGAAGAATTCCGTAATCTTATATCTAGGTACAAAGTCGATTTTCTTGTATATACTCATTTAGCAACCGATATCGAAATGCTTCAAATCATTAGTTTAACGCATTTAAGTTAGTTAACCTTCTTTAACGTTATGAAGGTGATATAAAGCCATGGCAGCATAACGACAGTGCATTTAGAAGAATTTCGTAATCTTATATATAGGTATATAGTAGATTTTCTTGTATATACTCATTTAGCAATCCATATCGAAATGCTTCGAATCATTAGTTTAGCATATTTAAGTAAATTAACTTTCTTTAGCGTACTGAAATTTATATAAAGCCATAACGGCGTAACGGGAGTGTATTTCGATGAATTCCGTAATCGTGTATTTAGATATAAAGTCGACTTTCTTGTATATACTCATTTAGCTATCGACATCGAAATGCTTCAAATCATTAGTTTAATATATTTAAGTTAATAAAGCTTCTTTAACGTAATGAAGGTGATATAAAGCCATAACGGCATAACGGGAGTGTATTTCGATGAATTCCGTAATCTTATATTTAGGTATAAAGTCGACTTTCTTGTAATTACACATTTAGCAATCGATATCGAAAATCTTCAAACCATTAGTTTAACATATTTAAGTTAATTAACCTTCTTTAACGTAATAACGGAAGTTGGCATAAAGCAATGGCGGCATAACAGCAGTGCATTTAGAAGAATTCCGTAATCTTATATTCAGGCATAAAGTCGATTTTCTTGTATATACACATTTAGCAATCGATAACGAAATGCTTCAAATAATTAGTTTATCATATTTAAGTTAATTAACCTTATTTATGTTACTGAAGTTTACATAAAGCCATAACGGTATAACGACAGTGCATTTGGAAGAATTCCGTAATCTTATATTTAGGTATAAAGTCGATTTTCTTATATATATATATTTCGCAATCGATATCGAGATGCTTCAACTCATTAGTTTAACATATTTAAGTTAATAAACCTTCTTTAACGAACTGAAGTGTGCATAAAGCCATGGCGGCATAATGGCAGTGCATGTAGAAGAATCCCGTTAGGTTATATTTAGGTATAAATTCGATTTTCTTGTATATACATATTTAGCAATCGATATCGAGATGCTTCAAATCATTAGTTTAACATATTTACGTTAATTAGCCTTCTTTAGCGTAATGAATGTGATATAAAGCCATGGCGGCATAACGACAGTACATTTGGAAGTATTCCGTAATCTTATGTTTAGATATAAATTCGATTTTCTTATATATACACATTTAGCAAGCGATATCGAAATGCTTCAAATCATTAGTTTACCAAATTTAAGTTAATTAACCTTCTTTAACGTATTGAAGTTGATATAAAGCCATGGCGGCATAACGACAGTACATTTGGAAGAATTCCGTAGTCTTATATTTAGGTATAAAGTCGATTTTCTTGTATATATTCATTAAGCAATCGATATCGAAATGCTTCAAATAACTGGTTTAACATATTTAAGTCAATAAACCTTCTTTAACGAACTGAACATAAATCCATAACGGCATAACGGCAGTGCATTTAGAATAATTCCGTTATCTTATATTAATGTATAAAGTCGATTTTCTTGCATTAACTCATTAGTTTAACATATTTAAGTTAATAAACCTTCTTTAACGAACTGAAGTGTACATAAAGCCATGGCGGCATAATGGCAGTGCATATAGAAGAATTCCGTTAGGTTATATTTAGGTATAAAGTCGATTTTCCTGTATATACACATTTAGCTATCGATATCGAGATGCTTCAAATCATTAGTTTAACATATTTAAGTTAATTAGCCGTCTTTTACGTAATGAATGTGATATAAAGCCATGGCGGCATAACGACAGTACATTTGGAAGTATTCCGTAATCTTATATTTAGGCATAAAGTCGATTTTCTTGTATATATACATTTAGCAAGCGATAGTGAAATGCTTCAAATCATTAGTTTACCAAATTTAAGTAAATTAACCTTCTTTAACGTATTGAAGTTGATATAAAGCCATGGCGGCATAACGACAGTACATTTGGAAGAATTCCGTAGTCTTATATTTAGGTATAAAGTCGATTTTCTTGTATATATTCATTAAGCAATGGATATCGAAATGCTTCAAATAACTGGTTTAACATATTTAAGTTAATAAACCTTCTTTAACGAACTGAACATAAATTCATAACGGCATAACGGCAGTGCATTTAGAATAATTCCGTTATCTTATATTAATGTATAAAGTCGATTTTCTTGCATTAACTCATTAGTTTAACATATTTAAGTTAACTAACCTTCTTTATCTTACTGAAGTTTGCATATAGCCATGACGGCATAACGGCAGTGCATGTAGAAGAATTCCGTAATCTTATATTTAGGTATAAAGTCGATTTTCTTGTATATACACATTTAGCTATCGATATCGAAAAGCTTCAAATCATTAGTTTAACATATTTAATATAATAAACCTTCTTTAACGAACGGAAGTTGGCTTAAAACCTTGGCGGCATAACGGCAGTGCTTTTATAAAAATTCCGTAACCTTATATTTATGTATAAAGTCGATTTTCTTATATATACACATTTAGCAATCGATATCGAAATGCTTCAAATCATTAGTTTAACATATTTAAGTTAATTAATCTTCTTTAACGAACAGAAGTTGGCGAGAGCCATGGCGGCATAACGGCAGTGCATTTAGAAGAATTCCGTAATCTTATATTTAGGTATTAAGTCGATTTTCTTGTATATACACATTAAGCAATCGATATCGAGATGGTTCAACTCATTAGTTTAACATGTTTAAGTTAATAAACCTTCTTTAACGATCTGAAGTTTGCATATAGCTATGACGGCATAACGGCAGTGCATGTAGAAGAATTCCGTAATCTTATATTTAGGTATAAAGTCGATTTTCTTGTATATACACATTTAGCTATCGATATCGAAATGCTTCAAATCATTAGTTTAACATATTAAGTTAATAAACATTTTTTAGCTTACTGAAGTCTACATAAAGCCTTAACGGTTTAACGGCAGTGCATTTAGAAGAATTCCGTAATGTTATAATTTTTTATTTAGGTATAAAGTCGATTTTCTTGTATTTACACATTTAGCAATCCATATCGAAATGCTTCAAACCATTAGTTTAACATATTTAAAATAATTTACCTTCTTTAACGTAATGAATGTGATATAAAGCCATGGCGGCATAACGACAGTACATGTGGAAGAATTCCGTAATCTTATATTTAGGTATAAAGTTGATTTTCTTGTATGTATATACACATTTTGCAATCGATATCAAAATGCTTCAAATAACTGGTTTAGCATATTTAAGTTAATTAACTTTCTTTGTCTTATTGAAGTTTACATAAAGCCATAACGAAATAACGGCAGTATATGTGGCAGAATTCCGTAATCTTATATTTAGGTATAAAGTCGATTTTATTGTACATACACATTTAGCAATCGATATCGAAATGCTTCATCTCATAAGTTTACCATATTTAAGTTAATAAACCTTCTTTAACGTACTGAAATTTATATAAAGCCATAACGGCATAACGGCAGTGTATTTCGAAGAATTCCGTAATCTTATATTTAGATATAAAGCCGAATTTGTTGTATATACGCATTTAGCAATCGATATCGAAATGCTTCAAATAACTGGTATAGCATATTTAGGTTAATTAACCTTCTTTATCTTACTGAAGTTTACATAAAGCCATAACGGCATGACGGCAGTATATTTGGGTGAATTCCGTAAGCTCTTATTTAAGTATAAAATCGATTTTCTTGGACATATACATTTAGCAATCGATATCGAAATGCTCAATTCATTAGTATAACATATTTGAGTAAATTAACCTTCTTTAAGGTACTGAAATTTATATAAAGCCATAACAGCATAACGGCAGTGCATTTAGAAGAATTACGTTATCTTCTATTTAGGTATAAAGTCGATTTCCTTGTATGCACGCATTTAGCAATCGATATCGACATGCTTAAATCATTAGTTTAACATATTAAAGTTAATAAACCTTCTTTAACGCACTGAAGTCTTCATAAAGCCTTAACGGTATGACTGCAGTGCATTTAGAAGAATTCCGTAATCTTATATTTAGGTATAAAGCCGATTTTGTTGTATATACACATTTAGCAATCGATATCGAAATGCTTCAAATCATTAGTTTACTATATTTAAGTTAATTAAACATCTTTATTTTACTGAACTCTACAAAAACCTTAACGGCATAACGGCAGTGCATTAAGAAGAATTAAGTAATCTTATATTTAGGTATAAAGTCGATTTTGGTGTATATTCTCATTTAGCAATCGATATCGAAATGCCTCAAATCATTAGTTTAATATATTAAAGTTAATTAAGCTTCTTTAACGCACTGAAGTTAACATAAAGCCATGGCGGCATAACGGCAATGCATGTAGAAGTATTCCATAATCTTATATTTAGTTATAAATTCGAGTTTGTTGTATATACGCATTTAGCAATCCATATCGAAATGCTTCAAATCATTAGTTTAACATATTTAAGTTAATAAACCTTCTTTAACGCACTGTCGTCTTCGTAAAGCCTTAACGGTATAACTGCAGTGCATTTAATAGAATTCCGTATTCTTATATTTAGGTATAAAGTCGATTTTCTTGTATTTACATATTTAGCAATCGATATCGAAATGTTTCAAATCATTAGTTTAACATATTCAAGTTTATTAACCCTCTTTGTCTTACTTAAGTCTACATAAAGCCTTAACGGTATAACGGCAGTGCATTTAGAAGAATCCCGTTATCTTATATTTAGGCATAAAGTCGATTTTCTTGTATATACTCCTTTAGCAATCGATATCGAAATGCTTCAAATCATTAGTTTAACATATTTAAGTTAATTAACCTTCTTTAACGTAATGAAGGTGATATAAAGCCATGGCAGCATAACGACAGTGCATTTAGAAGAATTCCGTAATCTTATATTTAGGTATATAGTCGATTTTCTTGTATTTACACATTTAGCAATCGTCATCGAAAGTCTTCAAATCATTAGTTTAACATATTTAAGTTAATTAACCTTCTTTAACGTAATGAAGGTGATATAAAGCCATGGCAGCATAACGACAGTGCATTTAGAAGAATTCCGTAATCTTATATTTAGGTATAAAGTCGATTTTGTTGTATATACGCATTAAGCAATCGATATCGAAATGCTTCAAATAACTGGTTTAACATATTTAAGTTAATATACCTTCTTTAACGAACTGAAGTTGGAATAAAGCCATGGCGGCATAACGGCAGTGCATGTAGAAGAATTCCGTTATCTTATATTTAGGTACAAAGTCGATTTTGTTGTATATACACATTTAGCAATCGATATCGAGATGCTTCAACTCAATAGATTAACATATTTAAATTAATAAAACTTCTTTAACGATCTGAAGTTGGCATATAGCCACGGCGGCATTACGGCAGTGCATGTAGAAGAATTCCGTAATCTTTTATTTAGGTATAAAGTCGATTTTCTTTTATATATACATTTCGCAATCGATATCGAAATGCTTCAAATCGTTAGTTAAACATATTAATTTAATAAACATTTTTTAGCTTACTGAAGTCTACATAAAGCCTTAACGGTATAACGGCAGTGCATTTAGAAGAATCCCGTTATCTTATATTCAGGTATAAATTCGATTTTCTTGTATATACACATTTAGCAATCGACATCGAAATGCTTCGAATCATTAGTTTAGCATATTTAAGTAAATTAACCTTCTTTAGCGTACTGAAATTTATATAAAGCCATAACGGCGTAACGGGAGTGTATTTCGATGAATTCCGTAATCGTGTATTTAGATATAAAGTCGACTTTCTTGTATATACACATTTAGCTATCGACATCGAAATGCTTCAAATCATTAGTTTAATATATTTAAGTTAATAAAGCTTCTTTAACGTAATGAAGGTGATATAAAGCCATAACGGCATAACGGGAGTGTATTTCGATGAGTTCCGTAATCTTATATTTAGGTATAAAGTCGACTTTCTTGTAATTACACATTTAGCAATCGATATCGAAAATCTTCAAACCATTAGTTTAACATATTTAAGTTAATTAACCTTCTTTAACGTAATGAAGGTGATATAAAGCCATAACGGCATAAAGGGAGTGTATTTCGATGAATTCCGTAATCTTATATTTAGGTATAAAGTCGACTTTCTTGTATATACTCATTTAGCAATCGATATCGAAATGCTTCAAATCATTAGTTTAATATATTTAAGTTAATTAACCTTCTTTAACGTATTGAAGTTAACATAAAGCCATGGCGGCATAACGGCAGTGTATGTAGAAGAATTGCGAAATCTTATATTTATGTATAAAGTCGATTTTCTTGTATATATACATATAGCAATCGATATCGAAATGCTTCAAATCATTGGTTTAAAATATTTAAGTTCATAAACCTTCTTTAACGAACTGAAGTTGGCATAAAGCAATGGCGGCATAACAGCAGTGCATTTAGAAGAATTCCGTAATCTTATATTTAGGTATAAAGTCAATTTTGTTGTATATACGCATTAAGCAATCGATATCGAAATGCTTCAAATAACTGGTTTAACATATTTAAGTTAATTAACCTTCTTTAACGTAATGAGGGTGATATAAAGCCATAACGGCATAAAGGGAGTGTATTTCGATGAATTCCGTAATCTTATATTCAGGTATAAAGTCGACTTTCTTGTATATACTCATTTAGCAATCTATATCGAAATGCTTCAAATAATTAGTTTAATATATTTAAGTTAAGAAAGCTTCTTTAACGCACTGAAGTTAACATAAAGCCATGGCGGCATAACGGCAGTGTATGTAGAAGAATTCCGTAATCTTATATTTAGGTATAAAGTAGATTTTCTTGTATATATACATATAGCAATCGATATCGAAATGCTTCAAATCATTAGTTTAAAATATTTAAGTTCATAAACCTTCTTTAACGAACGGAAGTTGGCATAAAAGCAATGGCGGCATAACAGCAGTGCATTTAGAAGAATTCCGTAATCTTATATTCAGGCATAAAGTCGATTTTCTTGTATATACACATTTAGCAATCGATAACGAAATGCTTCAAATAATTAGTTTATCATATTTAAGTTAATTAACCTTCTTTATGTTACTGAAGGTTACATAAAGCCATAACGGCATAACGGAGTGCATTTGAAGAATTCCGTAATCTTATATTTAGGTATAAAGTCGATTTTCTTGTATATACTAATTTAGCAATCATATCGAAATGCTTCAATCATTAGTTTAACATATTTAAGTTAATAAACCTTCTTTAACGACTGAAGTTACATAAAGCCATGGCGGCATAACGGCAGTGCATGTAGAAGAATTCCGTAAGTTTATTTAGGTATAAAGTCGATTTTCTTGTATATACATATTTAGCAATCGATATCGAAATGCTTCAAATCATTAGTTTAACATATTTAAGTTAATTAACCTTCTTTAACGTAACTGAAGTTGACATAAAGCCATGGCGGCATAACGAGCAGTGCATTTAGAAGAATTCCGTAATCTTATATTTAGGTATAAAGTCGATTTTCTTGTATATACACATTTAGCAATCGATATCGAAATGCTTCAAATCATTAGTTTAACATATTTAAGTTAATTAACCTTCTTTAACGTATGAAGGTGACATAAAGCCATAACGGCATAACGGGAGTGCATTTGAAGAATTCCGTAATCTTATATTAGGTATAAAGTCGATTTTCTTGTATATACTCATTTAGCAATCCATATCGAAATGCTTCAAATCATTAGTTTAACATATTTAAGTTAATAAACCTTCTTTAACGACTGAAGTTACATAAAGCCATAACGGCATAACGGCAGTGCATTTAGAAGAATTCCGTAATCTTATATTTAGGTATAAAGTCGATTTTCTTGTATATACATATTTAGCAATCGATATCGAAATGCTTCAAATCATTAGTTTAACATATTTAAGTTAATTAACCTTCTTTAACGTAACTGAAGTTACATAAAGCCATGGCGGCATAACGGCAGTGCATTTAGAAGAATTCCGTAATCTTATATTTAGGTATAAAGTCGATTTTCTTGTATATACACATTTAGCAATCGATATCGAAATGCTTCAAATCATTAGTTTAATCATATTTAAGTTAATTAACCTTCTTTAACGTATGAAGGTGACATAAAGCCATAACGGCATAACGACAGTGCATTTAGAAGAATTCCGTAATCTTATATTTAGGTATAAAGTCGATTTTCTTGTATATACTCATTTAGCAATCATATCGAAATGCTTCAAATCATTAGTTTAACATATTTAAGTTAATAAACCTTCTTTAACGACTGAAGTTACATAAAGCCATAACGGCATAACGGCAGTGCATTTAGAAGAATTCCGTAATCTTATATTTAGGTATAAAGTCGATTTTCTTGTATATACATATTTAGCAATCGATATCGAAATGCTTCAAATCATTAGTTTAACATATTTAAGTTAATTAACCTTCTTTAGCGTACTGAAGTTATATAAAGCCATAGCGGCATAACGGCAGTGCATTTAGAAGAATTCCGTAATCTTATATTTAGATATAAAGTCGATTTTCTTGTATATACACATTTAGCAATCGATATCGAAATGCTTCAAATCATTAGTTTAATATATTTAAGTTAATTAAGCTTCTTTAACGTAATGAAGGTGATATAAAGCCATAACGGCATAACGGCAGTGCATTTGAAGATATTCCGTAATCTTATATTTAGGTATAAAGTCGATTTCTTGTATTACACATTTAGCAATCGATATCGAAATCTTCAAATCATTAGTTTAACATATTTAAGTTAATAACCTTCTTTAACGTAACTGAAGGTGTCATAAAGCCATAACGGCATAACGGCAGTGCATTTAGAAGAATTCCGTATTCTTATATTTAGGTATAAAGTCGATTTTCTTGTATATACATATTTAGCAATCGATATCGAAATGCTTCAAATCATTAGTTTAACATATTTAAGTTAATTAACCTTCTTTAACGTACTGAAGTTGAATAAAGCCATGGCGGCATAACGGCAGTGCATTTAGAAGAATTCCGTAATCTTATATTTAGGTATAAAGTCGATTTTCTTGTATATACACATTTAGCAATCGATATCGAAATGCTTCAAATCATTAGTTTAACATATTTAAGTTAATTCACCCTCTTTATCTTACTGAAGTCTACAAAAACCTTAACGGCTTAACGGCAGTGCATTTCGAAGAATTCCGTAATCTTATATTTAGGTATAAAGTCGATTTTCTTGTACATACACATTTAGCAATCGATAGCGAAATGCTTCAAATCATTAGTTTAGCCTATTTAAGTAAATTAACCTTCTTTAGCGTACTGAAATTTATATAAAGCCATAACGGCGTAACGGGAGTGTATTTCGATGAATTCCGTAATCGTGTATTTAGATATAAAGTCGACTTTCTTGTATATACACATTTAGCTATCGACATCGAAATGCTTCAAATCATTAGTTTAATATATTTAAGTTAATAAAGCTTCTTTAACGTAATGAAGGTGATATAAAGCCATAACGGCATAACGGGAGTGTATTTCGATGAGTTCCGTAATCTTATATTTAGGTATAAAGTCGACTTTCTTGTAATTACACATTTAGCAATCGATATCGAAAATCTTCAAACCATTAGTTTAACATATTTAAGTTAATTAACCTTCTTTAACGTAATGAAGGTGATATAAAGCCATAACGGCATAAAGGGAGTGTATTTCGGTGAATTCCGTAATCTTATATTTAGGTATAAAGTCGACTTTCTTGTATATACTCATTTAGCAATCGATATCGAAATGCTTCAAATCATTAGTTTAATATATTTAAGTTAATTAACCTTCTTTAACGTATTGAAGTTAACATAAAGCCATGGCGGCATAACGGCAGTGTATGTAGAAGAATTGCGAAATCTTATATTTAGGTATAAAGTCGATTTTCTTGTATATATACATATAGCAATCGATATCGAAATGCTTCAAATCATTGGTTTAAAATATTTAAGTTCATAAACCTTCTTTAACGAACTGAAGTTGGCATAAAGCAATGGCGGCATAACAGCAGTGCATTTAGAAGAATTCCGTAATCTTATATTTAGGTATAAAGTCGATTTTCTTGTATATACGCATTAAGCAATCGATATCGAAATGCTTCAAATAACTGGTTTAACATATTTAAGTTAATTAACCTTCTTTAACGTAATGAGGGTGATATAAAGCCATAACGGCATAAAGGGAGTGTATTTCGATGAATTCCGTAATCTTATTCAGGTATAAAGTCGACTTTCTTGTATATACTCATTTAGCAATCTATATCGAAATGCTTCAAATAATTAGTTTAATATATTTAAGTTAATAAAGCTTCTTTAACGCACTGAAGTTAACATAAAGCCATGGCGGCATAACGGCAGTGTATGTAGAAGAATTCCGTAATCTTATATTTAGGTATAAAGTAGATTTTCTTGTATATATACATATAGCAATCGATATCGAAATGCTTCAAATCATTAGTTTAAAATATTTAAGTTCATAAACCTTCTTTAACGAACGGAAGTTGGCATAAAGCAATGGCGGCATAACAGCAGTGCATTTAGAAGAATTCCGTAATCTTATATTCAGGCATAAAGTCGATTTTCTTGTATATACACATTTAGCAATCGATAACGAAATGCTTCAAATAATTAGTTTATCATATTTAAGTTAATTAACCTTCTTTAACGTAATGAGGGTGATATAAAGCCATAACGGCATAAAGGGAGTGTATTTCGATGAATTCCGTAATCTTATATTCAGGTATAAAGTCGACTTTCTTGTATATACTCATTTAGCAATCTATATCGAAATGCTTCAAATAATTAGTTTAATATATTTAAGTTAATAAACCTTCTTTAACGAACTGAACATAAATCCATAACGGCATAACGGCAGTGCATTTAGAATTATTCCGTTATCTTATATTAATGTATAAAGTCGATTTTCTTGCATTAACTCATTAGTTTAACATATTTAAGTTAATAAACCTTCTTTAACGAACTGAAGTGTGCATAAAGCCATGGCGGCATAATGGCAGTGCATGTAGAAGAATTCCGTTAGGTTATATTTAGGTATAAAGTCGATTTTCCTGTATATACACACTTAGCAATCGATATGGAGATGCTTCAAATCATTAGTTTAACATATTTAAGTTAATTAGCCGTCTTTAACGTAATGAATGTGATATAAAGCCATGGCGGCATAACGACAGTACATTTGGAAGTATTCCGTAATCTTATATTTAGGCATAAAGTCGATTTTCTTGTATATATGCATTTAGCAAGCGATAGTGAAATGCTTCAAATCGTTAGTTTACCAAATTTAAGTTAATTAACCTTCTTTAACGTATTGAAGTTGATATAAAGCCATGGCGGCATAACGACAGTACATTTGGAAGAATTCCGTAGTCTTATATTTAGGTATAAAGTCGATTTTCTTGTATATATTCATTAAGCAATCGATATCGAAATGCTTCAAATAACTGGTTTAACATATTTAAGTTAATAAACCTTCTTTAACGAACTGAACATAAATCCATAACGGCATAACGGCAGTGCATTTAGAATAATTCCGTTATCTTATATTAATGTATAAAGTCGATTTTCTTGCAAATACACATTTAGCAATCGATATCGAAATGCTTCAAATCTTTAGTTTAACATATTTAAGTTAACTAACCTTCTTTATCTTACTGAAGTTTGCATATAGCCATGACGGCATAACGGCAGTGCAGGTAGAAGAATTCCGTAATCTTATATTTAGGTATAAAGTCGATTTTCTTGTATATACACATTTAGCTATCGATATCGAAAAGCTTCAAATCATTAGTTTAACATATTTAAGTTAATAAACCTTCTTTAACGAACGGAAGTTGGCTTAAAACCTTGGCGGCATAACGGCTGTGCTTTTATAAAAATTCCGTAATCTTATATTTATGTATAAAGTCGATTTTCTTATATATACACATTTAGCAATCGATATCGAAATGCTTCAAATCATTAGTTTAACATATTTAAGTTAATTAATCTTCTTTAACGAACAGAAGTTGGCGAGAGCCATGGCGGCATAACGGCAGTGCATTTAGAAGAATTCCGTAATCTTATATTTAGGTATAAAGTCGATTTTCTTGTATATACACATTAAGCAGTCGATATCGAGATGGTTCAACTCATTAGTTTAACATATTTAAGTTAATAAACCTTCTTTAACGATCTGAAGTTTGCATATAGCCATGACGGCATAACGGCAGTGCATGTAGAAGAATTCCGTAATCTTATATTTAGGTATAAAGTCGATTTTCTTGTATATACACATTTAGCTATCGATATCGAAATGCTTCAAATCATTAGTTTAACATATTAAGTTAATAAACATTTTTTAGCTTACTGAAGTCTACATAAAGCCTTAACGGTTTAACGGCAGTGCATTTAGAAGAATTCCGTAATGTTATAATTTTTTATTTAGGTATAAAGTCGATTTTCTTGCATTTACACATTTAGCAATCGATATCGAAATGCTTCAAACCATTAGTTTAACATATTTAAAATAATTTACCTTCTTTAACGTAATGAATGTGATATATATATGTGCCATGGCGGCATAACGACAGTACATGTGGAAGAATTCCGTAATCTTATATTTAGGTATAAAGTCGATTTTCTTGTATATACACATTTTGCAATCGATAACAAAATGCTTCAAATAACTGGTTTAACATATTTAAGTTAATTAACTTTCTTTGTCTTACTGAAGTTTACATAAAGCCATAACGAAATAACGGCAGTATATGTGGCAGAATTCCGTAATCTTATATTTAGGTATAAAGTCGATTTTATTGTACATACATATTTAGCAATCGATATCGAAATGCTTCATCTCATAAGTTTACCATATTTAAGTTAATAAACCTTCTTTAACGTACTGAAATTTATATAAAGCCATAACGGCATAACGGCAGTGTATTTCGAAGAATTCCGTAATGTTATATTTAGATATAAAGCCGAATTTGTTGTATATACGCATTTAGCAATCGATATCGAAATGCTTCAAATAACTGGTATAGCATATTTAAGTTAATTAACCTTCTTTATCTTACTGAAGTTTACATAAAGCCATAACGGCATGACGGCAGTATATTTGGGTGAATTCCGTAAGCTCTTATTTAAGTATAAAATCGATTTTCTTGTACATATACATTTAGCAATCGATATCGAAATGCTCAATTCATTAGTATAACATATTTGAGTAAATTAACCTTCTTTAAGGTACTGAAATTTATATAAAGCCATAACAGCATAACGGCAGTGCATTTAGAAGAATTACGTTATCTTCTATTTAGGTATAAAGTCGATTTCCTTGTATGTACGCATTTGGCAATCGATATCGACATGCTTAAATCATTAGTTTAACATATTAAAGTTAATAAACCTTCTTTAACGCACTGAAGTCTTCATAAAGCCTAAACGGTATGACTGCAGTGCATTTAGAAGAATTCCGTAATCTTATATTTAGGTATAAAGCCGATTTTGTTGTATATACTCATTTAGCAATCGATATCGAAATGCTTCAAATCATTAGTTTAATATATTTAAGTTAATAAAGCTTCTTTAACGCACTGAAGTTAACATAAAGCCATAGCGGCATAACGGCACTGCATTTGGACGAATTCCGTAGTCTTATATGTAGGCATACAGTCGATTTTGTTGTATATAGACATTTAGCAATCGATATCGAAATGCTTCAAATCATTAGTTTACTATATTTAAGTTAATTAAACATCTTTATTTTACTGAACTCTACAAAAGCCTTAACGGCATAACGGCAGTGCATTTAGAAGAATTACGTAATCTTATATTTAGGTATAAAGTCGATTTTGGTGTATATACTCATTTAGCAATCGATATCGAAATGCTTCAAATCATTAGTTTAATATATTAAAGTTAATTAAGCTTCTTTAACGCACTGAAGTTAACATAAAGCCATGGCGGCATAACAGCAGTGCATGTAGAAGTATTCCATAATCTTATATTTAGGTATAAATTCGAGTTTGTTGTATATACGCATGAAGCAATCCATATCGAAATGCTTCAAATCATTAGTTTAACATATTTAAGTTAATAAACCTTCTTTAACGCACTGTCGTCTTCATAAAGCCTTAACGGTATAACTGCAGTTTATTTAATAAAATTCCGTATTCTTATATTTAGGTATAAAGTCGATTTTCTTGTATTTACATATTTAGCAATCGATATCGAAATGTTTCAAATCATTAGTTTAACATATTCAAGTTAATTAACCCTCTTTGTCTTACTTAAGTCTACATAAAGCCTTAACGGCATAACGGCAGTGCATTTAGAAGAATTCCGTTAACTTATATTTAGATATAAATTTGATTTTCTTGTATGTACACATTTAGCAAGCGATATCGAAACGCTTCAAATCATTAGTTTAACATATTTAAGTTAATTAACCTTCTTTATCTTACTGAAGTTTACATAAGGCCCTAACGGTATAACGGCAGTGCATTTAGATGAATTCCGTAATCTTATATTTTTAGGTATAAAGTCGATTTTCTTGTATTTACACATTTAGCAATCGATATCGAAATGCTTCAAATCATTAGTTTAACATATTTAAGTTTAAATTTAAACCCTTTTTTAACGATCTGAAGTTTGCATATAGCCATGGCGGCATAACGGCAGTGCATGTAGAAGAATTCCGTAATCTCATATTTAGGTATAAAGTCGATTTTCTTGTATATACACTTTTAGCTATCGACATCGAAATTCTTCAAATCATTAGTTTAACATATTAAGATAATAAACGCTTTTTAGCCTACTGAAGTCTACATAAAGCCTTAACGGTATAACGCCAGTGCATTTAGAAGAATTCCCCTAAAGTTATAATTTTATTTTTAGGTATAAAGTCGATTTTCTTTTATTTACACATTTAGCAATCGATATCGAAATGTTTCAAACCATTAGTTTAACATATTTAAAATAATTAACCTTCTTTAATGTAATGAAGGTGATATAAAGCCATGGCTGCATAACGACAGTGCATGTAGAAGAATTTCGTAATCTTATATTTAGGTATAAAGTCGATTTTCTTGTATATACACATTTAGCAATCGATATCGAAATGCTTCAAATCATTAGTTTAACATATTTAAGTTAATTAACCTTCTTTAACGTAATGAAGGTGATATAAAGCCAGGGTGGCATAACGACAGTGCATTAAGAAGAATTCCCTAATCTTATATTTAGGTATAAATTCGATTTTCTTTTATATACTCATTTAGCAAGCGATATCGAAATGCTTCAAATCATTAGTTTAACATATTTAAGTTAATAAACCTTCTTTAACGCACTGAAGTCTACATAAAGCCTTAACGGTATAACTGCACCGCATTTAGAAGAACTCCGTTATCTTATATTAGGTATAAATTCGACTTTCTTGTATATACTCATTTAGCAAGCGATATCGAAATGCTTCAAATCATTAGTTTAACATATTTAAGTTAATTAACCTTCTTTAACGTATTGAAGTTGATATAAAGCCATAACGACAGTACATTTGGAAGAATTCCGTAATCTTATGTTTAGGTATAAATTCGATTTTCTTGTAAATACACATTTAGAAAGCGATATCGAAATGCTTCAACTCGTTAGTTTAACATATTTAAGTTAATTAACCTTCTTAAACGTATTGAAGTTGATATAAAGCCATAACGGCAGTGCATTTGGAAGAATTCCGTAATCTTATATTTAGGTATAAAGTCGATTTTCTTGTATATACACATTTTGCAATCGATATCGAAATGCTTCAAATAACTGGTTTAGCATATTTAAGTTAATTAACCTTCTTTATCTTACTGAAGTTTACATAAAGCCATAACGGCAGTGCATTTGGAAGAATTCCGTAATCTTATATTTAGGTATAAAGTCGATTTTGTTGTACATACACATTTAGCAATCGATATCGAAATGCTTCAAATCATTAGTTTAACAAACGAGGGCTGTCTGATAAATAACCGACGTAACCATCATGCACGCGACTTTTTCACAATATTTTTTTTTTATTTTTCTTCATAGTCTCCTTGTAACTCCACACACTTCTCCCAGCGATGCTCCTATCTCTGCAACCCTTCCAAATAGTACTTGGCATCTTTGTCTGCAAAATACGAGTTCACGAAAGAGATTGCCTCCTCATTTGACGAAAATCTCTGGCCGCCGAGCGCAGTTTTAATTTGAGGAAACAAAAAAAATTCGCTTGGTTCTAGATCCGGTGAATAAGGTGGATGGTCAAGCAGTTCGAACCGCAATTCGTGGACTTTCGTCATGGCGACTGTTGAGGTGTGAGATGTTGCGTTGTTTTGGTGGATCAAGACTTTCTTTTTTTGCAAATATGGCCGATTTTTCGAAATTTCTTCCTTTAGCTTGTCCAATAATGATGCGTAGCATGCTCCTGTTATAGTTTTTCCTTTTTCAAGATAGCCAATAAATAAAATTCCATGGCTGTCCCAAAAAACACTCGCCATCACTTTCCCAGCCGAATACACAGCTTTAGGTTTTTTTGGGGCCGGTTCCCCCTTTTAAATCCACTGCTTAGATTGGATTTTTGTTTCGAGCGTATAATGATGAATCCAAGTTTCGTCTACAGTTATCAATCGGCGCCAAAACTTGGTCGTATTGCCTCTAAACTTAGCCAACAGTGCGCTGGAAATGTTCATGCGCGCACGTTTGTGGTCTAGCGTAAGCAACCGCGGCACCCAACGCGCGGACAGCTTTCTCATGCCCAAATCTTGGTTTAATATGTGACAAACACGTTCTTTTGACATCTTCATAATCTCAGCTATTTCCTTAACTTTAATCCGGCGGTCGTCTAATACCAATTGATGAACTTTAGCGATGTTATCGTTAGTGGTTACAGCTTTTGGACGCCCAGGACGTTCATCATCTTCCAAGCTCCTGCGACCACGTTTAAATTCTCCTGCCCAAAATTTTATGGTGATAAACGATGGTGCAGAGTCACCGTACACAGAGTCCAACTCATCTTTGATTTGTGAAAGCGTATTGCCATTCAAAAATAAAAATTTTTTTACAGCTCGATATTCAATCTTTTCCATTTTGGGGAAATCACCGAAATAGACTCACAAAAACGACTGTCAACAGATAATTGCGCAAGATAAATTTCCGAAATTTTGGCGAGTAGAAATTATGATATGCACACTTTGAAGTAGAAACTTTTTTTCAGAGGTACCGCTAGCTTTACGTTGAGGTCGGTTATTTATCAGACAGCCCTCGTATTTAAGTTAATTAACGCTCTTTATCTTACTGAAGTCTACAAAAGCCTTAGCGGCATAACGGCAGTGCATTTAGAAGAACTACGTAATCTTACATTTAGCTATGAATTCGATTTTCTTGTATATACACATTTAGCAATCGCTATCGAAATGCTTCAAATCATTAGTGTAACATATTTAAGTTAATAAAACTTCTTTAACGTATTGAAGGTGATACAAAGCCATGGCGGCATAACGACAGTGCATTTAGAAGAATTCCGTAATCTTATATTTAGGTATAAAGTCGATTTTCTTGTATATACACATTTGGCAATCGATATCGAAGTGCTTCAAATCATTAGTTTAACATATTTAAGTTAATTAACCTTTTTATCTTACTGAAGTTTACATAAAGCCATAACGACATAACGGCAGTATATATTTGGGTGAATTCCGTAATCTTTTACTTAGGTATAAAATCGATTTTCTTGTACATACACATTTAGCAATCGCTATCGAAATGCTTCAAATCATTAGTGTAACATATTTAAGTTAATAAACCTTCTTTAACGTATTGAAGGTGATACAAAGCCATGGCGGCATAAGGACAGTGCATTTAGAAGAATTCCGTAATCTTATATTTAGGTATAAAGTCGATTTTCTTGTATATAAACATTTTGCAATTGAAATCGAAATGCTTCAAATCATTAGTTTAACATATTTAAGTTAATTAACCCTCTTTATCTTACTGAAGTCTACAAAAGCCTTAACGGCATAACGGCAGTGCATTTGGAAGAGTTCCGTAATCTTATATTTAGGTATTAAGTCGATTTTCTTGGATATATGCATTTAGCAATCGATAGCGAAATGCTTCAAATCATAAGTTTAACATATTTAAGTTAATTAACCCTCTTTATCTTACTGAAGTTTACATAAAGCCATAACGGCAGTATATTTATATGAATTCCGTTATCTTATATTTAGGTATAAAGTCGATTTTGTTGTACATACACATTTAGCAATCGATATTGAAATGCTTCAAATCATTAGTTTAACATATTTGAGTTAATTAACGCTCTTTATCATACTGAAGTCTACAAAAGCCTTAACGGCATAACGGCAGTGCATTTGGAAGAGTTCCGTAATCTTATATTTAGGTATAAAGTCAATTTTCTTGTATACACGCATTTAGCAATCGATATCGAAATGCTTCAAATCATTAGTTTAACATATTTAAGCTAATTAACCCTCTTTATCTTACTAAAGTCTACAAAAGCCTTAACGGCGTAACGACAGTGCATTCGGAAGAATTCCGTTATCTTATATTTAGGTATAAAGTCGATTTTCTTGTATATACTCATTTAGCAATCGATATCGAGATGCTTCAACTCATTAGCTTAACATATTTAAGTTAATAAACCTTCTTTAACGATCTGAAGTTGGCATATAGCCACGGCGGCATAACGACAGTACATGTGGAAGAATTCCGTAATCTTATATTTAGGTATAAAGTCGATTTTCTTGTATATATACATTTCGCAATCGATATTGAAACGCTTCAGATAACTGGCTTAACATATTTAAGTTAATTAACCCTCTTTATCTTACTGGTGTCTACAAACGGCTGAACGGCATAACGGCAAAGCATTTAGAAGAATTACGTTATCTTATATTTAGGTATAAAGTCGATTTTGTTGTATATAAACATTTAGCAATCGATATCGATATGCTTCAAATCATTAGTTTAACATATTTAAGCTAATTAACCCTCTTTATCTTACTAAAGTCTGCAAAAGCCTTAACGGCGTAACGACAGTGCATTCGGAAGTATTCCGTTATCTTATATTTAGGTATAAAGTCGATTTTCTTGTATATACTCATTTAGCAATCGATATCGAAATGGTTCAAATCATTAGTTTAATATATTTAAGTTAATAACGCTTCTTTAACGCACTGAAGACAACATAAAGCAGTGGCGGCATAACGGCAGTGCATTTAGAAGAATTCCGTAATCTTATATTTAGGTATAAAGTCGATTTTCTTGTATATACACATTTAGCAATCGATATCGAAATGCTTCAAATCATTAGTTTAACATATTTAAGTTAATTAACCTTCTTTAACGTATTGAAGTTGATATGAAGCCATGGCGGCATAACGACAGCACATTTGGAAGAATTCCGTAATCTTATGTTTCGGTATAAATTCGATTTTCTTGTATATACACATTTAGCAAGCGATATCGAAATGCTTCAAATCATTAGTTTAACATATTTAAGTTAATAAACCTACTTTAACGAACTGAAGTTAACATAAACCAAAACGGCATAACGGCAGTGCATTTAGAAGAATTTAGTTATCTTATATTTAGGTATAAAGTCGATTTTCGTGTATATACACATTTAGCAATCGATATCGAAATGCTTCAAATCATTACTTTAACATATTGAAGTTAATAAACCTTCTTTAACGAACGGAAGTTGGCATAAAGCCATGGCGACATAACGGCAGTGCATTTAGAAGAATTCCGTAATCTTTTATTTAGGTATAAAGTCGATTTTCTTGTATATACACATTTAGCAATCGATAACGAAATGCTTCAAATCATTAGTTTAACATATTTCAGTTAACTAACCTTCTTTATCTTACTGAAGTTTACATAAAGCCATAACGGTATAACGGCAGTGCATTTGGAAGAATTCCGTAAACTTATATTTAGGTATAAAGTCGATTTTGTTGTATATACATATTTAGCAATCGATATCGAAATGCTTCACCTCATTATTTTAACATATTTAAGTTAATAAACCTTCTTTAACGAACTGAAGTTGGCATAAAGCTATGGCGGCATAACGGCAGTGTATGTAGAATAATTCCGTTATCTTATATTTAGGTATAAAGCCGATTTTCTTGTATATACACATTTAGCAATCGATATCGATATGCTTCAAATCATTACTTTAACATATTTAAGTTAATAAACCTTCTTTAACGAAAGGAAGTTGGCATTAAGCCATGGCGACATAACGACAATACATTTGGAAGAATTCCGTAGTCTTATATTTATGTATAAAGTCGATTTTCTTGTATATACATATTAAGCAATCGATATCGAGATGCTTCAACTCATTAGTTTAACATATTTAAGTTAACTAACCTTCTTTATCTTACTGAAGTTTACATAAAGCCATAACGGTATAACGGCAGTGCATTTGGAAGTATTCCGTAAACTTTTATTTAGGTATAAAGTCGATTTTGTTATATATACATATTTAGCAATCGATATCGATATGCTTCAAATCATAAGTTTAACATATTTAAGTTAATTAACCTTCTTTAACGTATTGCAGTTGATATAAAGCCATGGCGGCATAACGACAGTACATTTGGAAGAATTCCGTATTCTTATGTTTCGGTATAAGTTCGATTTTCTTGTATATACACATTTAGCTATCGATATCGAAATGCTTCAAATCATTAGTTTAACATATTAAGTTAATAAACGCTTTTTAGCTTACTGAAGTCTATATAAAGCCTTAACAGTATAACGACAGTGCATTTAGAAGAACTCCGTAATGTTATAATTTTATATTTAGGTATAAAGTCGATTTTCTTGTATTTACACATTTAGCAATATATATCGAAATGCTTCAAAAAACTGGTTTAGCATATTTAAGTTAATTTACCTTCTTTATCTTAGTGAAGTTTACATAAAGCCATAACGGCATAACGGCAGTATATTTATATGAATTCCGTTATCTTATATTTAGTATAAAGTCGATTTTGTTGTACATAAGCATTTAGCAATCGATATCGAAATCCTTCAAATCATTAGTTTAACATATTTATGTTAATTAACCTTCTTTAACGTAATAAAGGTGATATAAAGCCATGGCGGCATAACGACAGTGCAGGTAGAAGAGTTCCGTAATCTTATATTTAGTATAAAGCCGATTTTCTTGTATATACACATTTAACAATCGATACCGAAATGCTTCAAATCACTAGTTTAACATATTTAAGTTAATAAACCTTCTTTAACGCACTGAAGTCTACATAAAGCCAACGGCATAACGGCAGTGCATTTTGAAGAATTCAGTTATCTTTTATTTATGTATAAAGTCGATTTCTCGTATCTACACATTTAGCAATCGATATCGAAATGCTTAAATCATTACTTTAACATATTTAAGTTAATAAACCTTCTTTAACGAACGGAAGTTGGCATAAAGCCATGGCGACATAACGACAATACATTTGGAAGAATTCCGTTGTCTTATATTTATGTAAAAAGTCGATTTTCTTGTATATACATTAAGCAATCGATATCGAGATGCTTCAACTCATTAGTTTAACATATTTCAGTTAACTAACCTTCTTTATCTTACTGAAGTTTACATAAAGCCATAACGGTATAACGGCAGTGCATTTGGAAGTATTCCGTAAACTTTTATTTAGGTATAAAGTCGATTTTGTTATATATACATATTTAGCAATCGATATCGATATGCTTCAAATCATAAGTTTAACATATTTAAGTTAATTAACCTTCTTTAACGTATTGAAGTTGATATAAAGCCATGGCGGCATAACGACAGTACATTTGGAAGAATTCCGTAATTTTTATGTTTCGGTATAAGTTCGATTTTCTTGTATATACACATTTAGCTATCGATATCGAAATGCTTCAAATCATTAGTTTAACATATTAAGTTAATAAACGCTTTTTAGCTTACTGAAGTCTATATAAAGCCTTAACAGTATAACGACAGTGCATTTAGAAGAACTCCGTAATGTTATAATTTTATATTTAGGTATAAAGTCGATTTTCTTGTATTTACACATTTAGCAATATATATCGAAATGCTTCAAAAAACTGGTTTAGCATATTTAAGTTAATTTACCTTCTTTATCTTAGTGAAGTTTACATAAAGCCATAACGGCATAACGGCAGTATATTTATATGAATTCCGTTATCTTATATTTAGTTATAAAGTCGATTTTGTTGTACATAAGCATTTAGCAATCGATATCGAAATCCTTCAAATCATTAGTTTAACATATTTATGTTAATTAACCTTCTTTAACGTAATAAAGGTGATATAAAGCCATGGCGGCATAACGACAGTGCAGGTAGAAGAGTTCCGTAATCTTATATTTAGGTATAAAGCCGATTTTCTTGTATATACACATTTAACAATCGATACCGAAATGCTTCAAATCACTAGTTTAACATATTTAAGTTAATAAACCTTCTTTAACGCACTGAAGTCTACATAAAGCCAAAACGGCATAACGGCAGTGCATTTTGAAGAATTCAGTTATCTTTTATTTATGTATAAAGTCGATTATCTCGTATCTACACATTTAGCAATCGATATCGAAATGCTTCAAATCATTACTTTAACATATTTAAGTTAATAAACCTTCTTTAACGAACGGAAGTTGGCATAAAGCCATGGCGACATAACGACAATACATTTGGAAGAATTCCGTTGTCTTATATTTATGTAAAAAGTCGATTTTCTTGTATATACACATTAAGCAATCGATATCGAGATGCTTCAACTCATTAGTTTAACATATTTCAGTTAACTAACCTTCTTTATCTTACTGAAGTTTACATAAAGCCATAACGGTATAACGGCAGTGCATTTGGAAGTATTCCGTAAACTTTTATTTAGGTGTAAAGTCGATTTTGTTATATATACATATTTAGCAATCGATATCGATATGCTTCAAATCATAAGTTTAACATATTTAAGTTAATTAACCTTCTTTAACGTATTGAAGTTGATATAAAGCCATGGCGGCATAACGACAGTACATTTGGAAGAATTCCGTAATCTTATGTTTCGGTATAAGTTCGATTTTCTTGTATATACACATTTAGCTATCGATATCGAAATGCTTCAAATCATTAGTTTAACATATTAAGTTAATAAACGCTTTTCAGCTTACTGAAGTCTACATAAAGCCTTAACAGTATAACGGCAGTGCATTTAGAAGAATTCCGTAATGTTATAATTTTATATTTAGGTATAAAGTCGATTTTCTTGTATTTACACATTTAGCAATATATATCGAAATGCTTCAAAAAACTGGTTTAGCATATTTAAGTTAATTTACCTTCTTTATCTTAGTGAAGTTTACATAAAGCCATAACGGCATAACGGCAGTATATTTATATGAATTCCGTTATCTTATATTTAGGTATAAAGTCGATTTTGTTGTACATAAGCATTTAGCAATCGATATCGAAATCCTTCAAATCATTAGTTTAACATATTTATGTTAATTAACCTTCTTTAACGTAATAAAGGTGATATAAAGCCATGGCGGCATAACGACAGTGCAGGTAGAAGAGTTCCGTAATCTTATATTTAGGTATAAAGCCGATTTTCTTGTATATACACATTTAACAATCGATACCGAAATGCTTCAAATCACTAGTTTAACATATTTAAGTTAATAAACCTTCTTTAACGCACTGAAGTCTACATAAAGCCTTAACGGCATAACGGCAGTGCATTTTGAAGAATTCAGTTATCTTTTATTTATGTATAAAGTCGATTTTCTCGTATCTACACATTTAGCAATCGATATCGAAATGCTTTAAATCATTACTTTAACATATTTAAGTTAATAAACCTTCTTTAACGAACGGAAGTTGGCATAAAGCCATGGCGACATAACGACAATACATTTGGAAGAATTCCGTTGTCTTATATTTATGTAAAAAGTCGATTTTCTTGTATATACACATTAAGCAATCGATATCGAGATGCTTCAACTCATTAGTTTAACATATTTCAGTTAACTAACCTTCTTTATCTTACTGAAGTTTACATAAAGCCATAACGGTATAACGGCAGTGCATTTGGAAGTATTCCGTAAACTTTTATTTAGGTGTAAAGTCGATTTTGTTATATATACATATTTAGCAATCGATATCGATATGCTTCAAATCATAAGTTTAACATATTTAAGTTAATTAACCTTCTTTAACGTATTGAAGTTGATATAAAGCCATGGCGGCATAACGACAGTACATTTGGAAGAATTCCGTAATCTTATGTTTCGGTATAAGTTCGATTTTCTTGTATATACACATTTAGCTATCGATATCGAAATGCGTCAAATCATTAGTTTAACATATTAAGTTAATAAACGCTTTTTAGCTTACTGAAGTCTACATAAAGCCTTAATAGTATAACGGCAGTGCATTTAGAAGAATTCCGTAATGTTATAATTTTATATTTAGGTATAAAGTCGATTTTCTTGTATTTACACATTGAGCAATATATATCGAAATGCTTCGAAAAACTGGTTTAGCATATTTAAGTTAATTAACCTTCTTTATCTTGATGAAGTTTACATAGAGCCATAACGGCATAACGGCAGTATATTTAAATGAATTCCGTTATTTTATATTTAGGTATAAAGTCGATTTTGTTGTACATACGCATTTAGCAATCGATATCGAAATGCTTCAAATCATTAGTTTAACACATTTAAGGTAATTAACCTTCTTTAAAGTAATGAAGGTGATATAAAGCCATGGCGGCATAACGAACTTGCAGGTAGAAGAGTTCCGTAATCTTATATTTAGGTATATAGTCGATTTTCTTGTATTTACACATTTTGCAATCGATATCGAAAATCTTCAAATCATTAGTTTAACATATTTAAGTTAGTTAACCTTCCTTAACGTAATGAAGGTGATATAAAGCCATGGCGGCATAACGACAGTGCAGTTAGAAGAATTCCGTAATCTTATATTTAGGTATAAGGTCGATTTTGTTATATATACGCATTTAGCAATCGATATCGAAATGCTTTAAAGCACTAGTTTAACATATTTAAGTTAATTAACCTTCTTTAACGATCTGAAGTTGGCATATAGCCATGGCGGCATAACAGCAGTGCATGTAGAAGAATTCCGTAATCTTATATTTAGGTATAAAGCCGATTTTCTTGTATATACACATTTAGCTATCGATATCGGAATGCTTCAAATCATTCGTTTAACATATTTATGTTAATAAACCTTCTTTAACGATCTGAAGTTGGCATATAGCCATGGCGGCATAACGGCAGTGCATGGAGAAGAATTCCGTAATCTTATATTTAGGTATAAATTCGATTTTCTTGTATATACACATTTAGCTATAGATATCGAAATGCTTCATATCATTAGGTTAACATATTAAGTTAATAAACGCTTTTTAGCTTACTGAAGTCTACATAAAGCCTCAACGGTATAACGGCAGTGTATTTAGAAGAGTTCCGTAATGTTATCATTTTATATTTAGGTATAAAGTCGATTTTCTTATATATACAGATTTAGCAATCGATATCGAAATGCTTAAAATAACTGGTTTAGCATATTTAAGTTAATTAACCTTCTTTATCTTACTGAGGTTTATATAAAGCCATAACGGCATAACGGCAGTATATTTATATGAAATCCGTTATCTTATATTTAGGTATAAATTCGATTTTGTTGTACATACACATTTAGCAATTGATATCGAAATGCTTCAAATCATTAGTTTAACATATTTAAGTTAATTAACCTTCTTTAATGTAATGAAGGTGATATAAAGCCATGGCGGCATAACGACAGTCCATTTAGAAGAATTCCGTAGTCTTATATTAATGTAAAAAGTCGATTCTCTTGTATATACACATTTAGCGATCGATATCGAGATGCTTCAACTCATTAGTTTAACATATTTATGTTAATAAACCTTCTGTAACGATCTGAAGTATGCATATATCCATGGCGGCATAACGGAAGTGCATTTAGAAGAATTCCGTTATCTTATATTTAGGTATAAAGTCGATTTTCTTGTATATACACATTTACCTATCGATATCGAAATGCTTCATATCATTAGTATAACATATTAAGTTAATAAACGCTTTTTAGCTTACTGAAGCCTACAAACGGCTCAGCGGCATAACGGCAAAGCATTTAGAAGAATTACGTAATCTTATATTTAAGTATAAAATCGATTTTCTTGTATTTACACATTTAGCAATCGATATCGAAATGCTTCAAATAACTGGCTTAGCATATTTCAGTTAATTAACCTTCTTTATCTTACTGAAGCTTACATAAAGCCATAACGGCATAACGGCAGTATATTTATATGAATTCCGTTATCTTATGTTTAGGTATAAAGTCGATTTTGTTGTACAAACACATTTAGCAATCGATATCGAAAATCTTCAAATAATTAGTTTAACATATTTAAGTTAGTTAACCTTCTTTAACGTAATGAAGGTGATATAAAGCCATGGCGGCATAACGACAGTGCATTTAGAAGAATTCCGTAATCTTATATTTACGAATAAAGTCGATTTTTTTGTATATACGCATTAAGCAATCGATATCGAAATGCTTCAAATCATTAGTTTAACATATTTAAGTTAATTAACCTTCTTTAAAGTATTGAAGTTGATATAAAGCCATGGCGGCATAACGACAGTACATTTGGAAGAATTCCGCAGTCTTATATTTAGGTATAAAGTCATTTTTCTTGTATATAAACATTTAGCAATCGATATCGAAATGCTTCAAATCAATCGTTTAACATATTTAAGTTAATAAACCTTCTTTAACGATCTGAAGTTGGCATATAGCCATGGCGGCATAACGGCAGTGCATGTAGAAGAATTCCGTAATCTTATATTTAGGTATAAAGTCGATTTTCTTGTATATACGCATTAAGCAATCGATATCGAAATGCTTCAAATCATTAGTTTAACATATTTAAGTTAATTAACCTTCTTTAACGTATTGAAGTTGATATAAAGCCATGGCGGCATAACGACAGTACATTTGGAAGAATTCCGCAGTCTTATATTTAAGTATACAGTCAATTTTCTTGTATATAAACATTTAGCAATCGATAGCGAAATGCTATAAATCGTTAGTTTAACATATCTAAGTTAATTAACCTTCTTTAACGATCTGAGGTTGGCATATAGCCTTGGCGGCATAAGGACAGTACATTTGGAAGAATTCCGTAATCTTATATTTAGGTATAAAGTCAATTTTGTTGTACAAACACATTTAGCAATCGATATCGAAATGCTTCAAATCATTAGTTTAACATATTTAAGTTAATTAACCTTCTTTAACGTAATGAAGGTGATATAAAGCCATGGCGGCATAACGACAGTGCATTTAGAAGAATTCCGTAATCTTATATTTAGGTATAAAGTCGATTTTGTTGTATATACGCATTTAGCAATCGATATCGAAATGCTTCAAATCATTAGTTTAACATATTTAAGTTAATTAACCTTCTTTAGCGTATTGAAGTTGATATAAAGCCATGGCGGCATAACGACAGTACATTTGGAAGAATTCCGTAATCTTATATTTTGGTATAAAGTCGATTTTGTTGTATATACGCATTTAGCAATCGATATCGAAATGCTTCAAATCATTAGTTTAACATATTTAAGTTAATTAACCTTCTTTAACGTATTGAAGTTGATATAAAGCCATGGCGGCATAACGACAGTCCATTTAGAAGAATTCCGTAGTCTTATAATAATGTAAAAAGTCGATTTTCTTGTATATACACATTTAGCGATCGATATCGAGATGCTTCAACTCATTAGTTTAACATATTTATGTTAATAAACCTTCTTTAACGATCTGAAGTATGCATATATCCATGGCGGCATAACGGAAGTGCATTTAGAAGAATTCCGTTATCTTATATTTAGGTATAAAGTCGATTTTCTAGTATATACACATTAAGCTATCGATATCGAAATGCTTCAAATCATTAGTTTAACATATTAAGCTAATAAACGCCTTTTAGCTTACAGAAGTCTACATAAAGCCTTAATGGTATAACGGCAGTGCATTTAGAAGAATTCCGTAATGTTATAAATTTATATTTAGGTATAAAGTCGATTTTCTTGTATTTACACATTTAGCAATCGATATCGAAATGCATCAAATAACTGGTTTAGCATATTTAAGTTAATTAACCTTCTTTATCTTACTGAAGTTTACATAAAGCAATAACGGCATAACGGCAGTGCATTTAGAAGAATTCCGTAATCGTATATTTAGGTATAAAGTCGATTTTTTTGTATTTACATATTTAGCAATCGATATCGAAATGCTTCAAATCATTATTTAGTTAACATATGTAAGTTAATAAACCTTCTTAAACGAACGGAAGTTGGCATAAAGCCATGGCGGCATAACGACAATACATTTGGCAGAATTCCGTAGTCTTATATTTATGTATAAAGTCGATTTTCTTGTATATACACATTTAGCTATAGATATCGAAATGCTTCAAATCATTAGTTTAACATATTAAGTTAATAAACGCTTTTTAGCTTACTGAAGTCTACATAAAGCCTTAACAGTATAACGGCAGTGCATTTAGAAGATATCCGTAATGTTATAATTTTATATTTAGGTAAAAGTCGATTTTCTTGTATATGCACATTTAGCAATCCATATCGAAATGCTTCAAATCATTAGTTTAACATATTTAAGTTAATTAACCTTCTTTAACGTAATGAAGGTGATATAAAGCCATGTCGGCATAACGACAGTGCAGGTAGAAGAGTTCCGTAATCTTATATTTAGGTATATAGTCGATTTTCTTGTATTTACTCATTTAGCAATCGATATCGAAAATCTTCAAATCATTTGTTTAACATATTTATGTTAGTTAACCTTCTTTAACGTAATGAAGGTGATATAAAGCCATGGCGGCATAACGAACTTGCAGGTAGAAGAGTTCCGTAATCTTATATTTAGGTATATAGTCGAGTTTCTTGTATTTACTCATTTAGCAATCGATATCGAAAATCTTCAAATCATTTGTTTACCATATTTATGTTAGTTAACCTTCTTTAACGTAATGAAGGTGTTATAAAGCCATGGCGGCATAACGACAGTGTATTTAGAAGCATTCCGTAATTTTATATTTAGGTATAAAGTCGATTTTCTGGTATATACGCATTTAGCAATCGATACCGAAATGCTTCAAATCATAAGTTTATCATATTTTAGTTAATTAACCTTCCTTAAGGTATTGAAGTTGATATAAAGCCATTACGGCATAACGACAGAACATTTGGAAGAATTCCGCAGTCTTATATTTAAGTATACAGTCAATTTTCTTGTATATAAACATTTAGCAATCGATAACGAAATGCTATAAATCGTTAGTTTAACATATCTAAGTTAACAAACCTACTTTAACGCACTGAAGTTAACACAAAGCCCTGGCGGCATAACGGCAGTGCATGTAGAAAAAATCCGTAATCTTATATTTAGGTACAAATTCGACTTTCTTGTATATACTCATTTAGCAAGTGATATCGAAATGCTTCAAATCATTAGTTTAACATATTTAAGTTAATTAACCTTCTTTGACGTATTGAAGTTGATATAAAGCCATAACGACAGTACATTTGGAAGAATTCTGTAACCTTATATTTAGTTATAAAGTCGATTTTCTTGTATATACACATTTAGCAATCGATATCGAAATGCTTCATCTCATAAGTTTACCATATTTAAGTTAATAAACCTTCTTTAACGCACTGAAGTCTACATAAAGCCTTAACGGTATAACTGCACTGCATTTAGAAGAACTCCGTTATCTTATATTTAGGTATAAATTCGACTTTCTTGTATATACTCATTTTGCAAGCGATATTGAAATGCTTCAAATCATTAGTTTAACATATTTAAGTAAGTTAACCTTCTTTAACGTATTGAAGTTGATATAAAGCCATAACGA